>JAGFMW010000124.1:0-40000 GCA_021030935.1 Astrothelium subdiscretum
TATTTATTGATATTAATTAGAAATAATTAACACTATAGTTTAATACGTGAAAGTGTGTTATTAATATTATATTATTAAAGTTTTATATAAAAGAAAATATAATTTTCTCAAATTACTATTAATATTTAATTATTATTGAATAGATATTTTAGTCGATTTTATTATTTTTTTTTTAAATTGCTATTAATATAATAAAATATACAAATATATTATAATAATTATTAATTATTTTTTAAAAAAAAAAATTTATAAAGTTTAATTTTTTTAAAGTCAAAAATATAGTACAAATTTTTTTATATTATATATAACGCGAGAAAAAATATTTATTGTTAATTATATTAAATAAAAAAATCTAATTTGTTTTTTATTTTTGGTTTAAATTTTATAAATAAATAAATATTAAATTAAAACTTTTTATTGTTTTTTATTCGAAAATTAATAATTAATTTAAAAACACAAATTAATTTCTCAAAATTTATTTACAAATATATATTAATTAAACACAAAATAATTAATAAAATTAATTATTTCTCGCTAAATTTGAAATTAATTTTAATATAAATATCTTCACAAAAATATTATTATTTATAATTACAAAAAATTACAATTTTTGTTTTAATATTAAATTATTATTTTTTAGCTTAATTTTTTATAATAATAAAACAATTAATAAATTTATTAATAAAATTAATAATATATATAAATATTTTAAATTTTAGTTTATATAGATTAGAGTTAAATACAAAAAATACACTAATTATAGGCATTTTTTTTTTGATTTTAAAATTTATAATTTGATATAATTAAATAAATATTTTTTATTTTTCTAGAGATTATTTCGCTTACTAAATTTCAAAAAATATAGATTATTTTTGATTATCTATAATATTAGCAATAAAATTTTTGAATTAGATTTATTTTTTATATTTTTATTACAAAAAATTTATTTAATTTTTTATTTATAGTTTTTTTATCTATATATATATTAATTTTTTTTTAGATAAATTACACAAAAAATTATATCAAAAAAACTAATTTTGAAAAATAAAATAAAAAAACTATAATATAAAATAATTATTATAGTTGACACTAAAATTAATCGAAAATATTTTAATTTTGTTATTAAATAAAAATAGAAAAATATTAAATTAAATCAAAAAAAATTGTCTAATATATAAAATTATATATATAGATTGAAATAAATAAAACAAATTTTCGAAATAACAATTTTATATAAATATAATCGATTACTCTAATTTTATAGTTATTTTTTATAATAATAATTTTAACAAACCAAAATTATATAACTTATTTATTTTGAATAATAAGAAAGTTTTGTTGAATATTTAATTATTTATTAGCAAATAAATATTTAATAATTTCAATCTAAATATTTTGATTATATATTAATAAAAATAAATCTAATTATATATTAATAAACAAAATTAATTATTTTAATTATTTATTAGTAAGACCAAAATTAATTATATACTAATTAGATATATTATCGCAATAAATTTCAAATGTCTACAAATTATATTATACTCTAATAATAAATATCTATATTTAATATTTAAATATATAGCTAGAAATATTATTATAAATAATTATTTATTTTCTTTATAACAAAAGACTCAATATGTTATTTTTAATTGTTTATAGCCAATTTTGTGTTGTTATTATAATTATAGAAGTTGCCAAAATTTTGAGAGAAAAATAGTGTTATAAATTAAATATAGTATTATTTGACTAGAAATTAGAATTTATGTTAACGGTTGTTTTGAAAATCGGCGTTTATTAGAATTAGAATTTACGCTAGTGGCCGCCTTAAAGATCGGCGTTAAGTTAAATTTAGCTTTAGCTTGAATCACCGCTTTTTTTTACTACATAGCTAGATATTCTGTTTACCAATAGAATTTAATTTACTGCTCTAACAATTTAATTATCTTGTATAATTTAGTATTACTATAAAAAAATATCTAATAATTAATTTTATATATTTATGTTAGATTTACAAATAGCGAGAAATAACTAAAATCAAATAGATTGCTAAAAAAATTAATTCAACTAATATTATAACAAAACACACAAGTTTAACTACACTAGCTTATTTTATTAAGACAAATAAAATTAATATTAAAAAACAATATTAAATAAAAAAATTAGAAAAAACGTAAAAAATAAATAAATAAATAAAATTGAATAATATTATAAAAAATAAAAATTAAAATGTCAAAGCAAATTTTAAAGAAGATTTAGTGTTAAATTAGTTATTTTTTAGACTTTTTATTAACTACAAATATTAATTATTGGCTAGCAATATCGATCAATAATATAATAAATTATTTGAATTCTTTATTCTCACCGTCGATAGAAGTAATTTGGTCACGTGTTCACTATCTAGATATCTAGTTATCTAGCCTAGCACCTAAGAACAACATGCTTCACCCACCGACCTGATTCACCCTATTAGATAGGACGTGAGTACGGGTCCCGGGTGTAGCCACAATACTATTGTCTATCCTATATATTGCTGGATCCAGATGAGAAAGATCGGGATCTCAAGTCCAGTGTGGCGTCCCCGTGCCGCCTCAATTCACTACCTAATGCGGTGCCCATCTAACGCCGTCCTTTCCAAGACTTGCCCCGGCCCAGGTGTGAACAAGCCAAAGACGAAATCCACAAGCCATTTTACCAATCCTCCTGAGAGGGCCATTTCGCCAACGCCGCGTCATATCTCGGCCTAGCTTTTTCCAAAAGTGACAACATACTTGAAGTTGGAATAAGCTGTTCGCATCGAAGATCAAGCCACGTCGGTAACGGCGGAGATGGTCGCAAAATTGTGCTCCGACATTCCTCTCGCCATTTATCCGTCCATTCTTCGATAGAGCCAAAGTTGCGGTTGTCCTCAAAAATTTCGTGCATATCGTGCAGACCTCCACTGTCGAAATTGCAACGGATTATCGACTTCCCCTCCACTATATCCTGGATTGCTTGCGGAAAACCTTCGAACAGATAACATTTGTGAGCGTTTCGATCTCTTCGCTCAAGGAATGACAGATGTATGGACTTGTGAGCGAACCATTGGTCCATCGCAGCTTGCCAGGCAGCATCACGTTTCACTCGCTCGAACACCAAAGAACTTAGGCCTGGTGATGGATCCCCGTCCAAAATAAGAGAGAACGAAGTCGCAGGCATACCTGCAGGGAGAAGGGCCAGCGCTTCCAGAATCCAAGGACTCAGAGCCGTGCTGATGTCCTCTGACCTTAATTGCGTAGCTCCTTCATCCGGCTCCATTAGCCCGTAAGCATCGCGCCGGTCACTCGCAAGTATTCGAAGAGCTTTGTCAACGGCGAAAATCGTGTCAAAACCTGTCAGCAAAGCATTCCTCCACAAGCTAATGCGGCGCTCAATGAACAGCTTTGGGTTTTCCAAACAGAATGGAATGAGGCCTAACGCGTGACTTTCCGGAAAGGCGACAGACTCACGATCTTCATTCAGCAGAACGTTGCGTATCTGGACACGAGTATTTACTGGAATGGACTCCAAAAAATTGATGGCGGCAGCCGCAGCCGAGAATCGATATTCGAAATGCTTCTTCTTGCGAGGATCATCAGTGAAACATACATGTCTCGTCCTCGGAACATAGGTGTACATCTCCATCAATTCGTCCTCGGAAGGTATTGACCAGTGCTCCGGGCTGAGTCTGAAAACTCTGCGTGTGATGTCTTCATCTTCGTCCCAGAATCTGGGAGGTGATGAGAGATGGCGCAAAGAGTAGTCGACAAAGGCACGATGGACCGAACGTGCTTGCCCCAATAGTTTTTGGGCAATCATGCCAATTGTCATCCTCTGCTGGCTGGCCATCGCGTGCAGCCGATCAATCACTGGATAATAATGTGGAAATCGTTCGGCTATGTCATCAACGAGTTCTTGGGTGATGAAACGGCGCGAATACTCGAGCATATAATTTTTCTTCCAGTCGAGGTTCCGTATTAGGATGCCAAAGGTTCGTGCTTTCAGCCGCTCCTCTTCCGAATAGACAGTTGAGAAGGTGATCGTGTTCAGGTTAAGAGCCATGCCATGCATTTCTGCTGCGACAGACCTGCACGTGTACATGAGCCCAAGATCAATGGGACGATCATTAGACGCCCGGAGCTTGCCTGATTTATATTCGAAGTGGTAGCCATCTTTCTCCGCGACATAGAAGCGGTATATGTTGTCGCGTAGCTCTCGAGGGAGACTAAGAAGGGATCGACATGGGTGCATCGTTGGAGGTGGAGTCGTAATCGCTTGACGTGTGACGTGTAAGAAAAGTTGGGGGGAATTCGTTATACGGAGACGGGCGCGTTAAAGCGGACAGCACGTGATGGAGAAGAGTTAGGTAGCTAGGTAAAGCAGACCAGACCAGCTCGGGATTTTCAACTCGCGACATTGCGCCGCTTTTATAGATGGCGCTCGTTGCTGCCTGTTGAAAAGACCTGAGGTATACTTTTGGCCACACTAATTTTGCGTCTTAGACCAAAGTCCAAGATAAGATGGGTAAACATAGTGCGTTCTACTCAAGACGTCCGTCAATTATTAGCTTATTACATTTCCCTCCAATGCACTGGTAGGCAAAATTGTACGGAGTAATCGTATTTATATTGGTTGAATATTTGAGAGGTGCCTCTGTACACTATGAAAGAGCTATTACTCAGCGCCTTGTAACCAGTAACGTAGTCTTCAATAAAGCAGAACACAGTTCTATGGTTTAGGTGTCCACCAAGGTCCTCCATCCATTCAGGCAGAAATTCCTATCGTATCCACTTAGTAGTAATCGGAAATTTTCCAACGATAATCTTGACTTACGATTTCCTATATTAACATGCCTTCATTCATGCATCTCTTTCAGCGACTAACAACGCCACAATGGCCACAATGGCCACTAGCAATCATATTAGATATCAAAATCCCACTTATAAAGTGACAGCTACTTACCTATCCGACCTCTACTCCCAACCGACGACCAATCCATCGACAATCAAGCCACAATTGTGGATGCTTTGGTAAATCAATCATTTGACAAGCTTGTTAGCGAAAATTTGACGAAAATTCAAACCCAAATTGAAGATATCTTTGGCAAAACTATCAATCCTTCACTTTTTGATATCTTTAAAGAAGATTTTCGAACCAATCTTCTACTTTTAGGAATTGAAATCCTACTTCTTGATTATGATCTCTCTCAACTAGAAAGAGATAATCTTCAAGAGCAAAAAATTGGTCTCACAGGGTTAGTTTCAAAGCTCGAAATGAAACTCAAAATACCACTTCGAGAACAGGCGTTTTTGGATGGATCAAAGGACCTAAAGTAAAAATTGTTTTAGACGATTATTCAAAGCTGTAGATCTTGATACTTACAGCAGGTATATGCCGTGGTATTTTAGCCTTATGGGAGTGTTGGTGGGATTAAAGGGGGATCCGATGGACTTGAGCGCTGTTTAAGCACATCATGTTAACATTTGAAGTTAAGGGGTCTATTCAAAAGGCTGGAAATCGAAGAAGCATAGGCGTTGGAAAATTTGACATTTTGAGACTTCAGAATCATACACTGAAAAGCGATAGATGTGACCTACAATGAAGGAGAAGAAAGAAAGTCTAGCACTTGGCAGCTTAGCAATCGATCGATACTTGAGAGGTTTACCCTCGGAGAAGTGACTTACCTGGATGGAATGGTGGACGATGATGGACATGTAACTAAATACGTTAGTGCCCCTCCGGCGAAACTGCTTGGATGCAACTTGCCACAGTTTTTTGTACACGGAGTCCGCGCCGTAAAGGCAAGTGGACCCTAATTGGCAGGTGGGGGATCTAAGAGATGATCTCTGGCCCAGTCGAACTGCTCGATGCCAAAGTTGCGGATGGCCCAAGCAGTGGCAGCGGCGGCATCATGGGTCAGTAGATCGGACATGTTCGTGTGTCCCACGTCATAAAGCAGGAAAGATCGCTCCGCGCAAAGCAATTTGCAGTGGCAGAAGAGATGTTTGGCCGTTTGCAACTTGCCGCAATCACAGAACTTAGAGTCTGCTCTCTGATGTTGAGATTCAGTATCCTGCGCACCTCACGCGTAGCCAAAGACGCACCTTTATTGAGAACAGCCATTTGTTCAATCCGATGGTACCCGTCTTGATCATGATCAGCATGCTGCTCTGCGCACGTTTAAGTGTTCGGACCCAAGGTAGGATACTCTGGCCCCACTCTTCCGTCAACGACGGGCAGTCGTTGTGGCGATGATCCATCTTGCGACGGTATTCATCCCACCCCGCCCTACAAATCTTCAAGCTCTCGTCTCGAAGATACGCTTTCATGGCCTTCATCGGCTTTGAGGAATGTTCTTTCTTTTCCATCCATTGCGAAGCAGCTTTGCGGTCCTTGTCTGCTTGTTCTGCATGGGCTTGGTAAAGATCGGTTGCACAGAAAGACCTGAAATTCTCAGCCACTTCTAGCGGCTTGCCCGGGGTGCTTTGGGCTTTGCGACGCCCACGCAATAGCTCCTCCGGCGATGGAAGCTTCCAGGCCCAAGAGGCTCGGGCAGTGCGCTCGAGAAATGATTCGAGTGGTTCAATATCGAGCTCCTTCTCAAGGCACTTCCGGGGTGTTCCTCTGGACGCACCGGCAATCCTCAGCAACCACTCGTATTGCACAGACTCCAGGCTGCGCACATTCTTCTTGGAGAATTGGTATTTAACCTTTTTCTTTTCTCCTTTCAAGTACTGAAACCACGCCGGGCATGCATATGCTATTATCGGCCGAATCTTCGAGAAGTAAAGATGTCGCATGGTCCGCAGTCGAGGTCCGGAAATTGAATTCGCAATGCGCCTGAAGTATTGTGCCTGTCGTCTCACTTTGGCTTTAATTTCCGCGACATGTGGCTGCCATGTTAGCCCAGAATCCACCACCACGCCTAAAATGCGAACACTAGTGCATAATTCTCGCTTTAGTGCAGGGATTTGGGGAAGTTCTTCACACGGCGGACCACGACTTCTGGGTCGCCGGAAATGCATCATTGTGTACTTTGAAGGTGAAAACGTAATACCGTTCTCATCAGCCCAAGCGATCAGTTTGGCGTGCAACTGTTCCAGACGATGGCAATTCTCAGAATGTCTTTGACGTCACTACCAGGTACGTGTCATCAACGTATGCAAATAGATGAAATCCCTTCCCGAGGTCTGGGTCATCATTGAAGCATTCGAGGACGGGTGCCGAGAAAAACAGAAACAAGATAGGGGATAAAGTGCTTCCTTGCGGGATGCCGATGTTCACCCAGAAAGGTTCCTGCGGCAAGTGCCCTGGCAATTGGAGAAAGGTGCGGCGACATGATACAAAAGATGCTACAAATTTGATGATCCAGTCCGGTATGCCTTTTTGTGCGAGAGCTCCGAGTAATTTCTCGCGATTCACATGGTCGAAAGCTCCTTGTATGTCAAGACCCATTACTGTGGTTTGCCTTTTCTGACTCCATCCGGCGTGAACCCGTTGAACGAGGCTTTGCAGCGCATCGGTAGTGCATTTGCCAGGGGTTCCGAATTGCGTCGCTGGCAACAGGCCATGGGCCATGGCAAGTGCCTTCAAACGGTTAGCGACAATGCTCTCAAGCATTTTCCCGATTGAAGGGAGTAGTGCGATAGGTCGCCAGCTTTTCGGTTGACTGTAATCGTCCTTGCCAGCCTTTGCTAGTACGATGGTCTTCGCTACTTTAAATGAGGCTGGATCGAACGATAGAGCAAGACAAGCGCTGAACAAATGCTCTATGTATGGAGATATGACTTCCTTGACTAGCTTCAGCGCAGAGTTCGCGATGTCGTCCGGTCCAGCTGCCTTTCTCGGTTTCAGTTTTTTAAACAATTTGCCAATTTCTCCCTCTTGAAGAGTTTGCGAAGAATCATGCTGGTGTCGATGGGGATCGATGGAAGGTGGATCGAATGATACTGCCGAGTCGAAACTCGTCTCCGGCCAAATGGAGTCCTTGAGAGCACAGGCTTTATCTGACGGCTCACGACATGTTCGATCTTTGAATTTGAGGTCTGGCATGTGAGGCAGCGGCTTTGCGTGACACCATGTGGCGGACGCTCGAGTGCAACGATGTGCACCCATGGTAGTTTGGGTACTTTGGTCGATGAAGATCTGAAAAGCCTTCTTCCTCGACCTTCTAATCAGGTACATGGCGTCCTCGACATGCTTCTCATATCTGATGAACCAACTCTGTCGAAGATTCTTTGGAGCTGTCCTGGCCTGGTGTAAAGCGTCCTGGGCCTCGTCAATTTTGGCTTTGATGTCGGGGGTCCGAGCCGAGCTTCTAAGCTTGGGAGCTTGGGACGGAACCAATGGAACTGCAACCGAGATGGCGGACTGAAGACGAAATTCGATCTCCTCTGCATAGGCACTGATCTCCGGCTCGCTGTCCAAGCGGGGACGATCCATACCCTTGAAGACCTTGTGGGTTGCAGATAACAGCCTACGTTTGTTCATTTTTCGCCAGTTGTACCGAGGCGAGATAGTCTCGTTCAGTGGCAGATCCAATACTGTCTCAGTGATACGATGGTCTGTTTCAAAACCAAAAACCTCATCCGCAACCCTCCAGTCAGTAACACGATCAGCGAGAGCGCGACCGGCAAAGACAAAGTCGATAGTGCTGCTGTGCTGGCTGGGGTTTTCTTGAGATCGCGGATATGTGATGGTCCCGCGGTGTGTAATGAGGCGCATTCCAGCAGCACTAGTGGCAAGATACAGTGCTTGCGCCTCAGATTCAGTATCCTTCTTCTGCACGCGATCGCCGCCCCAGTGCTCATGATGCAGATTGAAGTCACCCACGAGTACACTGGAATCCGACGTGGTAACGGAATCCATCAATGCATCAATGTTAACTCGGCGTTGACAGTTGTAGACGTTATGGAAAGCGATTGGACCAAAAGCCGTTCCGAGAGCCAGAATGGCAACGAGATCGGCATTTTCGTCTGTTTCAACATGTACCGCCCATTCAGAGACATGTATCGATTCGTGGATGAGAAAGGCAACTCGTTTCAAAGGCCGAAGCTGATCAGAGGGGGTTTCAGGTGGCTGTTGAGTGCCGTGAGCAAATGGCGTTTGGCTGTAGCCGTACCAGGCCTTGTAAGGACGGAGGTTCCTGGTGGAGAACTCTTGTGGCGGGTCTTGAATGAATATAACATGCCACGTGGAGTTCGTCCCCCGGGCATGATCAATGAGAAGAGTAAGCCGTTTTCTACATCCTTTAAGATTGCATGACGCAAAACGTATGCTTCTCTTCGCGTTCGACTCACTCGCCGGAGCTGTGGCTGGTGTTTCAGCGTTCAATCTGCGTTTTTTGCGGGAATGGCCCTTCGACAGACCATGAGAGCTTTGCTCCTGGGTTGTGCCAGTGTTTGCTCTAGTCATAAACCAGTATGTAGAGCTGTACGCACGGTAACGGCAAGCGCTGGATGTTGAAGCAAGCGGTTGTCAGAAATGGTGGCTTCTGCAATGATTTCGTTGCCAAGCAAAGGTCGTATGGTCAAAGCACACGATCTCGATCGGGCGCTAAAGGCGTGATACTGCTAAGTAGAGATCGATGAAAAGTCAAGAAGGCAAAGAATGATAATGAGTTGAATGACAGCCAGATCATCGTGGGAAAGAGCGAAATATTTATAGCAGATATGTGCTGCTGTACGTCAGTATGTAATTCAATTCCCTCTGCATTTTCTGCGGCAATCATAAGATGCAGAGCGAGTACCTATCATTGCTTGGCAAGACAGGATCTCGAGTCAGAGAAAAGTTGCATTAACGGTTGGCTCCAGCCTGCTGAGGCCTCGAAGCACCACGAATAAACCCACTCAATGGGCCGAAAGCAGCTCCGACTCGTATCATTATCTGGTGGTCCTTCTGTTAAAGGCAACATCTGGTGATTTCCTGTTACTAGTGGATCCTCAGATTTGAAAATGATAGTCCTTTGACCCACAGCCTCTCCTGGCCCTTGCAGGAGAGGCTTCCAGCCTTGCCATTTCAGAAATTTCATTGTCGGGGAGAGAAGGGAAGGCGTTGATGGAATGGTGGAATCATGGCGACCAGGGATCTGTGCAAAGACCGAGACTAGCCCCCAGATTCATGGTCATACTCTTACAAGGGATGTGGGAGCGTGCTACAGAGCGAGGACGGGTGGACGCGTAGCCAGCTGAGGCAAGCGGTGTGCACGCACCACAAGTTGGTAGACCTCGACGGCGGGCGAATTAGACGCCAAAGGAGAGACACGGCTCATGGATGTTGTTTCCAGGATTCGTTAACAGTTCTTCGTTGAGCTACCCAGACCTCCTGTGGCAAGATCTGGAAACAAGGCCAAGCTGTAGGTACTCCGACCAAGTCAAAACCATCAGTCACGCTGTGCCAGACCCTTACTTTTCAATCCAGGCTCTACCGGGCATTAAAAAGTGACCCAAATTGGCACTTGGCCCAAGAACAAATAAATACAACCTGCGCACCCACAACCTGCGTTCGTATCAACCGGATTTTGTGGTTTTCTGCTCTCTCTCGTCCGTTAAGTTCCTGCAAGCCAGGGAGCAATGGCTGCACGAGTCTTTGAAATTCTTCCGATTCTTGGTTCAAAACGGACAGATGGAGCTTTCAAAGGAGAGGAGCTTGTTAAAGAGACGGGCATCATGATTGCAGTGCTTCGGTTGCTGGACTTCTTTTGACGGGTAGTAGAGCTGCGAAATTCTCGCTAGGAACATTTAGCAGAGCTCATAGTTTCGCATAACGAATTGACGCGATCGACCTATCTAAAATTCAATTAGCAGTCACAGCCGTGTCGGATCTAGCCGGAAGTAACCTCTATCTCAGCCTTTTGCGGCATCGTAAGCATTTTTTTCCCCTGTCATCCTGGTAGACTCTTTCCATGGCAGTTGGAGCAACATCTCAGCGAGAAACTTTCGTATTCTCCAAGGACAACGCAGGGAACGAAGGGCTTATGCGCCTCCTGGCATTTCTGACCGGGCTCCTCGGCAGCCTGGCCGTGAATGTAGATGGTGATGGCGCCCTTGCAAGACTAACAAATAGCCTCTTAACGATTCGTTCGGGCTCCAGCGTTCAAAGGCAGCAGCACGAGAGAGCTCAGGATTGTCGTTAACCAGCTGTTTGAGGTCCTTGTAATCATTACAATTAGCTAAGCCTCTGACGAACCTCTTGACCTCGACGGGATCATCAGGGTTGTCCAAGTAAGGCTTTCTGCGAGGCATTTTGTTCGTATCGGCATCCAAATCGATCTAACGAAGTCGGAAAGAACTGAGGGGTTTGGCGGATTAAAAATGCTCTGGAGATGGAACGGATGTTAGAGGTCGTGCTGTGAATCGAAAGACTGCCTGCCCATGCTGAGCAGGCGTGGAATTGTCTGAAAGCGCGGGTTACTCTTCACCATTGCAAATAGAGTCATTCGCCAGCATTTTGCTTTTGGTGATGCTACAACTACGCTTGCAGGGCGCATACCCGGTCACGAGGTCCGTTTCTAGGTACTTTTCTACAAAGAAACCCCTTCTTACCTGAAACAGCATTCTGCGATGCATAGGGTGCCAAGACTGCTCCATGCAATAGCCAAAGTTCGCGGTTCCATGGCGAGACGGGCCCAAGCGGGACTTTCAACAGACGTACGAGGCAGAGCAGGGAAGCGGAATCTTTGTGGGACTCCCGTCGTACCTGTGGCACGTGCAGCTGAAAAGGAGGTTCAACTCCAAGAACAATCCTTTCGCAGCAATTGACTCGAGGCACACCCTGTGAAAGGGATTGGAGAAACCCTTTGACGGTCCAGTGTAGTGGAATTAACTTAACGTCCGTCACTGGATCGCGGGACATCCCCTAAGACGAGAAATCGAATTAATTCCGCAGCGATTTGCGTGAGGCGCTTAAATACCTAGGGGCGCTTACGTAGGTAGTACCTTGTCATGGATCCGTACCTATCCTTACCTTAGGTACCCACCTTTCCCCCGGCACCCATTCTTCTACCGCATTCACCCTCTTCTCTCTCTACTGATCTTCCTACAGATCCTCTTTTCCTTTGGGTTCTTGTTCTTACGGTACCCATCTCCCTACGGCGCTCAATTCCGAGTTATACATCATTGAAAGTGTGTCTACTACAACAAGCATAGTCGGTTTTATGGTTTATTCCTAGCGCCTTTTCAAAACAAACGAGTTAGTGTTGTAGTAGGGGCTTTTACCAGCGCTGTGCTTTCCAGCCTCAAACATATCTGTAAATACAACCCCACACTTGCCGAATGTGGATGCTTACTGTTCGTGCCCCGCTCTACAAAAGCAAGGAAAGATTTATACCCAGACAAAAGCCAGTCTCCTAAGATAGAGTGTTACTCCGGTACTCCGTAATCACTATCCGATTTCCTCCCTCCTATATCTGACCACCACTAACACTCCAATAGACTGAATTATCTAACAATTACATTTTTCTTTAGTGTCCTACCTCCTAGGATGCTTAAATAGGCTCGATTCATAAGTCTTTATACTTTGTTAGTTCGAACGAGCGAATATTCACGACTCTAAGCTTTATGAGATAAGATCGTAGTAGAGTAAGGATTTCGGACAGGATTTACCGAGAGTGAGAGAGGTGTTCACACTCCGTCAGAACAAAGGTATTAGTCACATGCAAGTGGAACGCGTTGCTACGCGCGCTCCACTCTCACATTCACCGCTTGAGTCCCGTAAGTTTTGCGTTCCCTACTCTCTCTTTCTATCTACCTAGCTACTGTTCACGCCCTTCTTTCCTGCTTCAATGATCGATACTTGCTGAACTGGTGGGGTCAACTTCGGGAGTAACCCAGTCAACGACCAAATTACAAAGTGCATTTCCACATTCCCGTGCTTGTCTTTTTTTATCTCTTTAGGCAAACAGAAGACTTCAATAACCGAAGCCAGCTTCCAATCGGCCGCCCACTTGGGGTCACGTCACCATGGATATCTTCATCCATGGGATTCCTATACAATGTACAAGGAAAGATCTGGAAAAATTCCTTAAAGATCCACTTCGAAAACTAGGAATCGAAATCTATCACTGCAGCAAGATGAAGGATAAAGGCTGCGCGACGCTCACTCTTCTCCATCCTCATGAGGCGACTCGCTTCTTGGTGCAGTACGGCACTCCCCAGCATAATCGCAGGAGCCGGCCTCTCATCCAACTCGTATTTCAAGGCAGAATAATGCGCTGCCATGAAGGGAGGAATCCTTCAGATGAATTCGTTCTTCTTAGCTTGAAATCCAGGGAGTCTCAGAAAGGCAAAAGCAACTCTAATTCTAATCCATCGACCATCGTTCAGCCGAGTGCCAACAACGGAGTCAGATCTTCAAGAAAATTTCCTCTCGACTCTGTTGCGTGTGGATCGTTAGAGTTTGATGGACAAGATCCTGTCTTCGTGCAACACTTCCAGGACGCAAGAAGAGGCAGCGTCACCATGGGACAAAAAGCATTGGCGATTACTTTTTCCTCCAACGCCCCAGAGCAAGCTGAGCGCATCTTGATATCTCACCACAATCTCGAATTTATCGGTACCGGCAATTACAGTGATCCGACTATCACTCTGTCGCTCCGATGGGCACC
Organism: Astrothelium subdiscretum; assembly: GCA_021030935.1. Taxonomy (NCBI): domain Eukaryota; kingdom Fungi; phylum Ascomycota; class Dothideomycetes; order Trypetheliales; family Trypetheliaceae; genus Astrothelium; species Astrothelium subdiscretum. The sequence goes on from JAGFMW010000124.1 coordinate 13,622, forward strand.
GCGGTTCTATAGCCAGTCCCAACCCGACTTGTTGCATGATATGGCGGGCCTCAGCCTGACTAGCCAGCAAAACTACACAAAGAAGCAACGTTTCAAATTTGACCGCTTGTCAAGCATAAACAGTGTCCACAATTTGGTTGTGGGTAGCTGTTTTGTGTATCGCGTCCAGCTCACTGATCGCTTCGACATTTCCAAGGTACACCAGATTTTACAAAGAGATCAATCGGCACCTCCACACATTCCATGGCTGCCAAGGACTGTTTCACCACCAAGGCCGCTCGCGTCGCAGCAGGCGCTTCTCAATCACCAACTCACCGGTATCACAGGTTACAGTGTTCTGGACTTCGCGATCAAATTTCAGGTACAGCGTCTTACTCAGAATGGCTATATCCCGCCAATGCAGATCCTTGCCCTTATGCCAAGAATATCCTCTGTTGCTCGTTCATACGGCATCGAGAGAACCGTGGAGGCTTTGAGAATGTTGGCTCGAGAGCTTCCCTTCCTCCAACCTCATACCTCACCCGACGAGCTCTCCACAGCGACGCTCGAGGAACAAATCACAGAACACGCCAAGACATACAATCGAGCAGGATCTCTCTACGAGCTCAAGGAGCGTCATCCTCACATTGTCCTCATACATCGGGCCCAAGTAACCCCGAGTGGAATCTACCTCCAAGGTCCAGATCAAGACGTCGCAAATCGCGTTTTACGTAAATACTCAGATCACCTCGACCACTTCATGCGGGTTGAGTTCATGGATGATGATGGTCAGCCCATCAAGTATGACAGGAGCGCTTCTCTCGAAAACATCTTTCACCGTCGCTTCAAGCACGTTCTATCGGCCGGCATCAATGTAGCCGGAAGAAAATATGAATTCCTCGGCTTCTCACATTCTTCTCTAAGGGAGCAGTCAGCCTGGTTTCTCGCGCCGTTTTGGCATTCGCCCACTCAGGAACTAACGGTGCCGAAGGTTGTTATTGGGAGGCTTGGTGAATTCACTCACTTTCGCTCTCCAGCAAAATGTGCAGCAAGGATAGGATTGGCGTTCTCAGATACCACCGGTTCCGTCCATATTGGTCAAAACGGCTACAATCGGATTCCGGACGTTGAAAGAGTGGAATATGTCTACGAAAACAACCACGTCGAGGCTCTGACCCGTAATTTCAGCGATGGCGTGGGAACATTGTCGTGGGCATTACTTCGGAGTATTTGGACAGAACATCAGTTCTCCCGGAAATTGAAGCCGACAGTGCTGCAGATCCGTTTTGGCGGTAAGTCATATGAGACGTCAAAAATTGCTAGTTGCAATCGCTCACATAAACTAGGTGCAAAAGGAATGATATCTTTAGACAGTCGGCTCCGAGACAAAGTTCTCAACCTTCGTAAATCGATGATCAAATTTGAGTCCAAAGAGGACTGGAATCTGGAAATTTGCGGGGAAGCCACCAGACCACTGCCCATGTTCCTGAACCGCTCACTCATAAAGGCGATGGAGGACCTTGGTGTCAGAGCTGACGCCATACTCCAGCTTCAGGCTCGAAGGATAAATGAAATGCGGACACTCATGACACATCCAGTAAATGCTGAGAAGTTTCTAGAAGAGAATCATATCGGTCGGAGTACACAAGTGCCTCTATTGATTCGCATGCTCAACGACATTGGTCTTCGCTACCATGCCGATGATTTCCTCACGCGCTTTGTCGAGATGGCGACTCTCTACCAGCTCCGGGAGATGAAGTATCGCGGCCGCATCCGGCTTGACAAGACGCAAGGCGTTACCTTGTACGGGATCATGGATGAGACTGGATATCTGAATGAAGGAGAGATATACGTATCTATTAAGCGCTCTGGTGAAAGTCGGCAGGTCGTCGAAGGCGGGGAAGTCGCTATTACGAGGTCTCCAGTTATGCACCCAGGCGATATTCGGTTGGTCCGGGCAGTCGACGTCCCAGACGATTCCCCTCTCAACGATCTGTACAACTGCGTCGTCTTCAGCTCCAAAGGCACGCGTGATCTTCCAAGTCAGCTCAGCGGAGGCGATCTCGACGGAGATCAGTTCCACATCATCTTTGCACCCGAACTTTTACCTACGCAGACTTATCCTGCTGCCAACTATCCGAGAGTTCCTCCCAAAGATATTGGTCGTACTGTCGAAACCTCGGATATGACTGATTTCTTCATCGAGTTCATGGAAAATGATCGACTCGGACAGATTAGCAACATACATTTGCAACTCGCAGATCAGAGGGATCTAGGTGTAAAGGACCCTGACTGCCTTACACTTGCAGGTCTCGCCTCTACGGCTGTCGACTTCTCCAAGACTGGCATTCCGGTACGTAATGCTTTGACGTAATCCTTTGTTGACTTGCACAAGGGCATCAGAACGAATATCGCGGTTGGTGCACTGATTTGATACCCCCAAAGTTAATTACAGAGACGCATCGTCTTCCGTAATTGAGATCAATCTTAGTCTCAATCGCACTGCCAGCTTAAATAATCATTAAGCAAACGGCAATCGGTACGCGACTTATATGACTTATGGGCGGTTACCAGAGCACAAGCCATGGCGTTTCTTGAACCATGAAGTGTTCGCTTTGTTTTGTTTAGCTAATTGATTCGTCTAGGCCAACATGGGCGATCTCCCGAGGTTCAATAGGTGTCGACCAGATTTCATGGCTCCCGGCCCTCGCGTCAGAGTCCAAGATCGCCCAGAAGTTGATATTGCTGAAGAAGACAAAGATGAGGATGACCTTCTATTACAAGAAGATAGCGGACATGTGTTTTACCCGAGCCATAAGGTGTTAGGACAACTGTATCGAGCTATTGATGAGGCCAGATTTTTAGATGAGATTCGCCAGGACACTCAACGCACCGCGGCGTCTTCGCCTGAAGAGTCGCTCATGATGGCCCTGTGGAACTACGTAAAGCGGTACACTATGCTTGTGCAATGGGACCACCTTCGTAGTTTGGCACATGAAATCCGAGAATGTTACGAGGAAAATCTCATCAATATGATGTACGATTACAGCATGATGCCTCATCAGGCACTCACCGAGATCGAAGTTGTGACTGGCATCATCTTTGGACGTAACGAGGGCTCACAGAGTAAACGACTTCGCGACATCAACAAGGAAATGAAGGAGCATTACAAAAGGGATGTTGAATTTACCATTCGTCGTATCACTCACGCCGATGGAGACGGCGAAGAGACGCGTGAAGATGCTCTCGCGCTTGCGACGGCCTGCTTCACCATCGCAATGGAAAATCCTGGACGCACCTCAAGGCGCATTGGCGAGGTGAAGAGCTTCAGATATATCGCAGCCGCGTTGTGTCTGAAGGAGGTCAAGAAAGTACAACCGAATAGGCTGTTGATGTAAGGCCGAAACGGGGAGTACAAGAATGAACAAGAATCGGAAAGGCTGAAACGGTGAGATACTTCGACGATGTACAATGACCCAGCGAGAAAACCCCACAAAAATAAGAAAAAAGAAATAAAAAAGGGCGCTCGGAGGACGAGGTTCGGGAGACAGATTGAAGAGTTCCCAGAGCTTCATGGAGCTTCATGGAACCCATACACGGGAGATTTGATGAGCGGGTGGCTAAGCATTTGAATGATACTCTCAAGGACCAGAGCGGAGGAATTGACGAACTAGACCTGTGCATCAAGGACAAGGATGGGCTCTGAAGCGTGGTGTTATAGGTATATCGGTATGGGACTTGGAGTGGAAGAACCTTTCAGTCCCAGCTACTATCCGTGCTCCAGTCCCCTTACCTGCTCCAGCTAAGCGAAGATACCAATGCGTAGATAGACCGCTCCATGGGCGAATTCATGCATCACGGACATTTCCACTCAACCCGTCTTCCTCTCTTCGCCTTCAGCTTCCCTCTTATGCATAATCTCATCCACAATCCCCAGGTCCTTCGCCTCCTGCGCACCCATGAAAAAGTCCCTCTCCATCAACTTCTCAATCTCCTCCAAGCTATGCTCCTTGGTCAAATGCCGCTGATAGATGGCATTCAGCTGCTGCCGCACCCGCAATATCTCCTTCGCATGAATCGCAATGTCGCTCGCCTGCCCGAAATAGCCGCCGCTCGGCTGGTGCACCATGATGCTGCTGTGCGGCAGGCTGTACCGCCTCCCTGGGCTCCCGCCACATAGCAGCAGGCTTCCCATGGAGGCGGCCTGGCCGACGCAGATGGTGGTGACGGGGGAGCGGATGTAGGTCATGGTGTCGTAGATGGCGAGGCCCGCGGTGACGCTGCCGCCGGGGCTGTTGATGTAGAGGTTGATGGGTTTGGAGGGGTTGTCGGCTTCGAGGAAGAGCAGCTGGGCGACGATCGAGGCTGAGACGGATTCGTCGACGGTGCCGTTGAGGCAGATGATGCGCTCTTTTAGAAGGCGCGAGAAGATATCGTCTTATGGTAAGAGTCAACAATGGCCTTTGCGTTTTGACTGTGAACATTTAAGCGAAGACGTACAGGTGTGCCAGCCGCCTCCCTATCAAGTCAGCCGATGCATACAGAAACTGCTCATGTAGAAACTTACCACAGTCTCAGTCACGTAAGGTGTAGGAACCCATGATCGCGGAGAACTGCTCTGGTCTCCCGAAAGTCCAGAAGATATGCATCTCCTTCCAAGGTACGGTGGATTGATTGGCCTAGTACATGGCATTCGACAGCGTCTTAAATTTCTTAGGATCATGCTGCTATGGATCGAATGACATATTCGCAAGCTCGAAGTTTTGGGCAAGAGCTCGCCAGACGCGCACAGACGCGCTTAGCGACAACCGCGTTAATCCAGATTAGGAAATTTCAAACTGAGAAACTTTCTTCAAGGCTTTCGTTGAACGTTTCTCACTTCCATACGCCCAAATAGGAACTTATAGAGCAAACCGATCATGCGAATCTGTATAGGTACCATAAAGACACGTCAGAATAATCGGTGCATGATTCTCGTCGCCAATATTATGTCCCCAATGTGTCGCTTAGCAACTTTTAGCCTTCGATCGTAGATCCTGACCTTCAACACCTCACTCACAGAGATGTAATGAGACTGCGACAGACGATTGCCCCTCTGTCATGGTCCTTCCGCACATCGCCGAGCAGGAAATCCAGCTTTATTGCAGCTCGGCGGGAGACGAACCACACGCACGAACAAACTCAAAATGAGGCATCTTCTATCCAAGCAGAACTCCCACTTGAATTCCGAGATGGAACATCGCGTCCGCTGTATAGACGGCAGCATGGCAATCTGTCATTGCCTCTTCCGCCATTCATGGACCCCTCCGTAAAAGCCCAAAAGGAGAGATACAGAGTACCTAAACCTCGCGCAAATCCCGAAGACCGAACTCCCTTCCAGCAGAAGCTGTATGAGAATCCCTACGGTATGGCCTCTGTCCCAACCCCCATGACAATTACTCTCCCACCCTAACGCCCTCACAGCCCATGCCCTCGCAACCCCCGTTCGACACTGCAACATCACCGACGTCGACCTCCCCACATACTTCCACCTACACTTCCACGACGTCCTCCCCCCTCCAGCACCCCCTTCCCATCCTCCCCAATCCAACCCCGACCCGGAGTCCAATCCCGACCCCGACCTCAACTCGACCCCTTCCACCGCGAACCCGAACCCGAACCCGAACCCAAACCCCCAACCACCACCCCCCCCGCCCAACCCCCTGGCTCCTCCCCCTCCTCCTCCACCGCACCGCACACCCGTCTCCGCACCCGACCCGCCACCCCACCGGCCCCGTCACCCGCTGCCTCGCGCGCAGCAGCGTCCTGCGATACCTCACGCACGGCCAGTCCTCGCGCGCGCAGGCGCGGCGCGAGCGCTGGCGGCTGCCTGGCAAGGGCGTGGCGGCGCGCGTGTGGCGGGAGGATATGCCGAGGTTTGTTGCGGGGTTGATGGGGGAGGTGGTGGTGCGGAAGGTGGCGTGGGTGTTGAGGGGGCGGGCGGGTGGGTTGGCGGAGGAGGTTAAAGGGGATGGGGACGGGGATGGGTGGGGGGAGTGGGTGGAGGGGTTGCAGGGGGTGGAGGGGGTGGGGTGTGTGTTGGTGTTGGTGCCGTTTTTGTCGGCGGAGTTAAAGGGGGGTGGAGGCGAGGTTGAGGAGGTGGGAGGAGCTGGTTTGGAGGCATGCGGAGCGGATTATGGAGATTGGGTGGAGGATTACGGCGAGGAGGATTTTGAGGGATGCGTCGGTGGAGCAGCTGCCGAGGATGGGGCCGCCGGGGATAAATACGAAGGCTTTGTATCTGCCGGTGGAGTTTCCGACGATGGTGTACAGAGGGGAAGAGGTCCCTGTGTATGGTTTGCCGGATATGCTTGGGTGGGAAAAGACAAAGGGCTTGGTTGCTGGGACGGCTTTTGAAGGGGCGAGATGTATTGTGCTGAAGAAGAGCCATCATACGACAGTGCCACAGATGTGGTTGAGTAAGTTACAGGCTTACTTGGCAGACAACTAATTACTGTACCTGTAAATTTGTGATACAAGGTATGGAGTATTGAAAAAAGACATTGAGCATATCAAATATTAGTAGTTAGCCGTGGTCCGACAGCGCTCACTTCGATGAATATTATATACATTACGGCGAGGACGGAAAACAGGTACTGCATATCCTTGAATGGGATGTCCTCACAAGATTTAACGTATCACTTTATTGAGATTATGGATCCTGCTGGCGAACATGCGAAACTCGAGGTCTACACTGCAAGACACAAAGAAACAGCGCGATAAAGAGACACGCATTGCTGCACATATGATTTGGTTTTACATGTCTAGTACAAGATAGAGGTATTATACATTTCCCGTGTGTCGTGACAGTTGCCGTGCTTCTCCTTCCAAGGCATCTGCACGAGTATCGCCAGCTTCGTTGACTTGATTTCCTCTTTGGGGTGGTTTCAGTCCTTCCGCAGGCGCATACGTTATCTTGTGTCGTAACGCAGCCTCCCGTCGCGCGATTTGACCTTCTTGCCCAGCTCGGCCGAGGACGCCGGCTATGACTTGGACACAGCGCAAACTAAAGATAGGTGAGTAAAGATCAGGTCGAAACGGATTTGATACAACCATACCTGTCATCGTTTGCAGGAATGGGATACGTGACCCAAGTAGGATGAGCATCCGTATCAATGATTCCAATTGTTGGTATATTATTCAGCCCACACTCGTGCAGCAGTACGTAGTTTTCCAAGGGATTCAAACACACCACAAGGTCCGGTTTCAGAACTGCCCGCTCCGCTAACTGGTTCTCGAACCCTGGTATTTCTTCGTCGAGCTCATTCACGACTTTCATGCGGCACCTGCCTAGTATCTGTTGCCCATTCGTAATGCTCCCGGGTATCCATCGCTCAAAGAGGTGGCAGCCGCCCGCCAAGTTTGCAGCACGGACAACGCATCGGTCTTGTCCATTTCGTGTCCCAACGAAGAGTATGAGACCGCCACGCTCCGCTACTGCTGAGACAACTTTAGCAGCTCGCCGAAGATGGGCCGCTGTGACGTCGAGCGAGATAATGTGAATGCCGTCGCGGATCCCAAAGATGTAACGGGCGTTGGCTGGATTCCACAAGGACGTATTATGGCCGAGATGTGCCTGGGAAGCGAGGAGGAGCTCGAGAGTGACGTCGGAGGGTCTTGGTGGATTTGATATGAGGGTGTGAGGTTGGTAGACATTTTCCAATTTGGATCCCAAACTCCCACTGATTTCCTCTATGACAACGGGTTAGATTCTAGTCGACGCTCTTTTAGGTCTTGTATAGCTTACGTTGTCTTAGCATTTCATGGTAGTCCTCTGCTATGGAATCCGTCTCTACTGGAGCATGCGTTTCCGCGTCGATTGTAGGCACAGGCCTAGGGCTGAGTTGATTGATCTCCGATTCGATTGCGCGAGTCTCTTGTAATTGGTTTTGTAAGGAGTTGTGAAGTGAGTCTGCAGGGGAAGCCAGAGGACGCTTCCACTGTCTAGTAACATTTTTTGGCACTGCACGACGGCCTGAATTACATTAGTCGGGAAGACCAGACTGATACAGTGCATCCTTACCATGCCGTAGAACGAATTGCCGAATTATCATGGTCGACCCGATGGCCTTGACGGAGCAAAGGCATGCGGTCGTGGAGGTATCCCAAAAACTTTACATGGGTCGGAGTTAATGTGTATTATGTACCACGGTACTTATTGAGGACTAAACGTCGGCAGTCATAGCCAAAGCAAACGATAGGTACAAGAATACTTCCTGGAATGCTCCACCGGATTTTTGCATTCAGGAGATCAGGGCTCAGGTAAAATTTGTCATTATTTTGATTTAAACATTGTCCTCCTTTCCTATCCTGAGTTGCCTCAAATTTTTTTTTCCAAAATTCTATCTCAGGTAAAATTGAATAAAGTGCGCTACCGAGCATTGCATGCACAAAGCACCAAACTGCGGGCAAATACCGGTGCCGGCTTTGCCCACGATCATCCTGAATGAGACCCGTTGGAACGGAAAGGATGTCTCATCAGAGGATTTGCGTCTGACGGCAGAAATGCGCACTGCTGACAGGGAATGACTCCTGCAGCAACGCAGCTATTGGTGAAGGCGATGCGCGTCTGCGAGTAACTGCCACCAAGCTCCATATTGCAAATTCCGATGTCTTCGGCTTATGGCATTGTTGTCAACGCTAGTTGCGGTCGCTGACAGCCTTGTTCCACGACCGATTCGTGCGTGAGATCTCGGTCGGTTGCAATCATGGTGTGGCGCTCTACAGAGGGAAATAAGTCTCACAAAGTTCCCAGACATCGTTCCCCGCTGCAGCTATGATGCATGTGCAGCGATGTGATGAATGGCAAGCAATGTAACGGACTCCCGTCCTATGTGAGGTCTCCATTTGAGTGTCAATGGAGCAAAGGTGTGGACTCGCTTCAGTTGCGAATCCTTGAGGTCGTCCTAAGGCACGGCTCGACGACCAACATGTGGCGCTCCTTTTACCAGATATGTCTCACATGGCCGTGGGGAGATGTTGGGTGCTGCAAGTACCTAGTACAGCGTAAATAGCAGTCAAACACGATTCGGAAAGACCTTCTTCTAGGCTGGCTCAGGTTTGCATCTGATGTGCCGAAGCAGGAAGGTCAGGTTATTGCTGGATTCCACGGATCAATGGAGTCGCGGGTCTAGCGCGGCATGCGCAAGCGTACCATTTCCTCCGTCAGATGACTCTCGGAGAACATTTTGCTTTTTGAACACTTGGCTTATGGGCAATTCTCTGAACAAACTCGAGGAGGCCAAGTTCGCGGCTGTCCGGCACTCAGCCGCCGTCCGAGTCTAAGGACAGCGCCATTGCGCAGGGACGATTAACCGCACATCATCTCTCCAGGGCTCCGACACCCCAGTCATCCGTCTGTGAAGCTCACACTTCATCATCGCCTTGCGACCCGGCCGTCCAACGCCTGCTCCTCCTTGCGCGGTGTCCATCTGGGTCTGAGTCGGACTTCGAGTGTCCCTCTCTTGGCCCAAAGACCTCTCTTTGACGGCCTTGTTCGACGTGATAATTGTCACCAGGCTCGGCCGACGGTCTCGCCGCATAGCTCTTCAGGAGTGCCACGGATCTCGTTAGCGAATTGGGCTTCTTCCTCACGACTCGAGACAGCTACATGCAGTCTATACACATCTTGCAGGACGTACCACCCGCCTTCTACTAACTACAGCGGCGCGGCCGCTTGCCCTTTCGCTTGGCAGGTCGTGCTGTGGACAACATGAATGGCTACTACGGCCAACAATTCGATCCAGATGACTTGCAGGGCATGAGAAGAGCAGCAAATGGGAGACAAAGTTTGTCAATCATGGACCAGAGCGGGATGAGCTCCTCGGGGATGCTTGGAGCCCAGTCACTGGACGATATCGTCAATCAAAACTCGAAGGACATGCGACGGAGCAGTGTTCCCGTCCATTACGGCGCAAATCAAAACAACATGAGTCCTGACCTGCGCAGACTTTCAATGATGGAGTTCAGCGGGGCTTCCCCAGGAGGAGATCTCAATGCCTATCAGTTCGATCCTTCGACCACCGTCCCCGATGGCGTCATGTCGGCACGCACTTCAAACACAAATACAAGTGCACCATTAAGCAGCAGAAGGCAATCTGGTAGCAATGTGACTCTCAACGACCAGTTCGCCGGTCACGCCTCTCCCTACGTGCAAAATCCAGGCTCCTCATATCAATCTCCCATGCATCCGTCTCGGGCGCTTGATGCAGGCATGGCCGACTCTTTCATGTCACCCAACATGCAAGTGCAGTCAGACTTTTCGAATATGAACTCGATGATGTCCGGGGGTATAACACCCATGGACATTTATCCCGCGGATCAATTTGCTTCGCCAATGGGGACATCACCCATGTCTCAAAAGGTGCCAACTCCCGCGCATGGTTCTTTGTCCAAGGATCCCGGAGGCAACGGCACAAGCTCGACGCCTCGAGAGCAGCGAGGGAGCACAGAGAACCGAAATTCCGCAGAAGTTGTTCGCGAACCATCACGTTCACAGAGCTTCGATCACATGCGAACCAATTCTACTCCACAGAGTGCCCCTCAGCTTCAATCACAAAACCAGGCATCCAGCCAAATACTAGCAAATCAGGCCCAGTTTCAACAACCTCAAGATCGACAAAATCCCCAGACGGCAAACGTTGCCAGCTCTGGCAAGTTTCCTTGGGCAGATCCGCCCGGTGAGTTCCGAGCCCTGAAGTTCATTTTGTCTCTCCAATCATTTTGGCTATGACTAATGCGTGCGCGTCGTAGAGGGTTGGCCTTCGACTATGCATGGGCGGCCGCATATGAATTCGCAATACAAGAATGCATACTCCTCGACAGGGTTTGATATGCTTGGTGTTCTTGTATGTCTCCCCCAGGTTGTTTCCCAAGCGAGTAACTGTTCAGGAGCTAATTCTGCTAGATGCGCGTCGCAACACGACCAAACCCCGAAATCAACATTGGCTCGGTAGATTTGTCCTGCGCTTTTGTCGTATGCGACGCGGAGATGGACGACTTTCCTATTGTCTATTGTTCCGACAATTTTGAGCGCTTGACCGGATACAACAAACACATGATCCTTGGAAGGAATTGTCGATTCCTTCAGTCTCCGGATGGGAACGTACAACCCGGCATCAAACGGAAATACGTCGATGACGATTCCGTCCTTTATCTTAAGAATATGATCAATTTACGGAAAGAGGCACAAATCAGTCTCATCAACTACCGAAGAGGAGGTCAACCCTTCATGAATCTGTTGACCATGATCCCCATTGCATGGGATACTGATAACGTCAAATTCTTTGTGGGGTTTCAAGTAGACCTAGTCGAGCAACCAAATGCCGTCACCAATAAAAATCCAGGTAAGATAAATATTCATTGTATTATGTATCCTTACTAAGCGTCCTCTAGATGGATCGTATTCCATCAACTACCAGCGGAGCATGGGCCTCCCATCGTATACCTTGAGTGCACCGGATCACCACAACCAGACCGATTTAGGAGGACAGACAATTCCAAGAGACGATGTCTCTACCGTACTGAGTACCTTTGGCGCCGGCGAGTCAGAGCTGTCAAAACGAATCTGGGACAAGGTGTTACTTGAAAACACTGACGATGTCATTCACGTTCTGTCTCTCAAAGGCCTCTTTCTCTACCTATCGCCCTCCAGTTGCCGTATTTTGGAGTATGAGGCCCATGAGCTCGTCGGAACGGCGCTGTCTTCAGTTTGTCATCCTAGTGACATTGTCCCAGTGACCAGGGAATTGAAGGATACCTCATCAGGTGCGTCTGTCAACGTCGTCTTCCGCATCAGACGAAAGCATAGTGGGTACATGTGGTTTGAGGGTCACGGTTCTCTTCACACAGAACAAGGGAAAGGCCGGAAGTGCATCATTCTTGTTGGACGTGAGCGACCCGTATATACCCTCAATAAGAGCGATATCCTCGCTGCGGGAGGTATTGGTGAAAACGAATTGTGGACGAAGATGTCCACCTCTGGGATGTTCCTCTTTGTGTCAGGCAACGTGAGACAATTACTCGACCGACAGCCAGACGAACTCCTCGGTACCAGCATTCAAGGCCTTATGCGACAAGATTCGAAAGCCGAATTCGGTCGGATCCTTGAACTGTGCCGGACGGGAAAGAAGGCTTCAGTACGGCACGAAATGCTCAACAAGCGTGGCCAAGTTTTGCAATCATTCACCACACTATACCCTGGCGATGCCATTGAAGGTCAAAAGCCAACTTTTGTGGTGGCTCAAACTCGTCTCATCAAATTTTCTCGCGGAAATCAGTCCTCACAACGGCCACCTCTCTACCCAAAAGATGCACGAGAATCGTCAACGTCAATACAAACGGCTAGCTCCGCCAATATGATAGGAGCAAACCTCATAACACATCGAAGAGAAACCACACCAAAATCCGCTTCCTTGGAAAGATACTTGGGCACTGAGGGAGCAGCGGCGACCTACGCAGGTCAAAACGGGCTCTTGATAGGTCACCAAGACATAGCACTTGCATCGGATGAGAACGTGTTTGATGAACTCAAGACGACAAGGAGCACTAGTTGGCAATTTGAACTTCGACAAATGGAGAAACGAAATCGACTTCTGGCCGAAGAGGTGCAAAGCTTATTGGCGGCGAAAAAGAAAAGAAAGCGAAGGAAGGGTGCCGGGCAGCTGCAAAAAGATTGCGCTAATTGCCACACCCGTGTGACTCCAGAATGGCGGAGAGGTCCGAGCGGTAACAGAGATCTCTGCAACAGTTGTGGACTACGCTGGGCCAAGCTGGTGAGTCCTCCCATTCTCACATGAGCTCTTGTCGCTGGGCATACTAACAAATGCTTCTACAGAACGGACGGGTCTCACCTCGAACGAATTCTCAGCATTCCGTCCATTCCAAGAGCGACGGCCAAAGCGGATCACCTCCCAATCCCGCAAATCCCCAAGCGAGCGCGAAATCCATCATTGCGAATAAGAATGAGTCGCCCAATCAGTCTTCGACGACACCATCTAGTCATCTACCGACTCAGTCCCCTCGACACTCTCTTACGGATGCACATGCTTCCAAAGTACCAAAAGTGGAATCGCAAGCATCGCCCGTCCGGGGATCGACGAGTGGCATACCCCCAAAAATTGAAGAGGGCGTAGAGCCGGACGGATGAGGGGTTTGCTATGATCATGAACAGGACTTTGATGTATGCCTGGGCTATTCATACTATGTCTAGAGTTGGCGGAGCAACGCCTTTTTCCTTGATAATTTTCTTTGATACCCCTGTTATACTACTGGTAGAGGACATCTGGACGGGTGAAAAAGGTGGCACAGCTGGCTTACTTGTGCAAACATTCCTAGCATCCTTTCTCAGGCGGCCGGCGAGTTATGTGCTCAGGGGGCAGCTGGTGCTGCAGGACATTTTGGAACACACTCTCACTCTCTCCGGAAGACGACGATGATACACTCGCGTCTTGATTGTATCTACTTCGTACAAGCAGTGCACGTAAATACGCAATGTACAGAGTATCGCGATTCAAATATAGCAGCATCCTTACGAGAAGGTGCAAGCGAAATGGTCTTCATTGCCCTTGAAGGATAAGCTCTCGACGTCATGGTGTCGCAGGTGGGACTAGGATGTAAGGTTTGGGTGGCGCGGTCCGAAACGCAGGCGATGGAAAAGGCCCAAGGTACCTAAAGGTAGTAATTAGAACAGGGGGCTCATGCGTTCCTGCAGATCTGCGCTTCGGCGGTGCTCCCCAGAATTTAAACTCCCTTGGCTGCCTTGGTGCCTTGGTCCCACCCTTCGGTGCCTTCCTTCAGCAAGCGCCACGCGGATCTACTTACCCGAATCTCCGATTTATTATTATTTATTATTCTTGTTTGAGCCTCCAAGCGTGGTGGTGCGAGGGCGGCGACGGGCCAGGGCGCACGTGGCCCACGCCGGCAATCTATGTAAGATCAAAGTACAACAGGATTCACTCCCCGGCTCAGGCCACCCTCCAGCTTTCTCAACACGAATAATAAGCAGCATCAAAGCTATCCTATCGCACGCGCTCTGGAGCTAATTGCTTCATCGACCATTAAGACATCAGCGCTTTCCTTCTGATATCGTGTACGCATTAACCGAGAAAGAGACGGATAACGGTCTACTCGCCCGTCATCGCGGCGCAGACAATAGGAAGAATGGATGATTCGAGAATATCCATAACCGTTTGTGGAGACGGAGGTTGCGGTATGGACAGCACGGAACGCCTCAGAGAGCTATCCATGGCTAATCACAACTTTCACATCCAGGAAAGTCGTCAATCACTCTACGACTAGTTCGGAGTCAATGGACGCACGAGTAAGTTTCCAGCTTCACCACGAGCAGTTGACAATGCTAACATACATATACAGATACGATCCCACAATAGGTACTCCCACTCCTCTACCACACACCACTCCATCCCATCCCATCTAACCCATCCACCCGCCAGAGGACTCCTACTCCGTCACCCGCACCGTCGACGGCCAAACCTACCACCTCGCCCTCACCGACACAGCCGGCCAGGAAGAATACCGCGGCCTCTGGGCGACCAGCAACTTGAAATCGGACGCGTTCCTGCTCGTCTACGACATCACCAACGCGGCCTCGCTCGACGCGCTCGACTACTTCATGCAGATGATCGACATGGAGACGGAGCAGCGGCTCGACTCGGGCGGGGTCCCGCCCGTCAAGATCGTCGCGGGCAACAAGTGCGACCTGCAGGGCGCGCGCCAGATCAAGAGTCCCATGGGGCTCGAGTGGGCGCGCGCTCACAAGTGTGGCTTCATGGAGACGAGTGCACGGGAGATGGTGAATATTGAGGAGACGTTTGCGCGTGAGTAGTCCGATACCTGCTTGCTTTGTGACCACCACCACCACTTGGGAGGTCGGTCTCCGGACCTGGTGGTGGAAAGAGTGTGGATCTACGAATTGGAAGTTTCCGATGCTGACTGGAGTATACAGTGCTCGTGCGACGTGTGGTCGAAGCGCGGAGGCGACAGGCGGGTGGTTATACGGAGTCGCCGCGTCCAGAGGCTCAAGCTGTTGCTGGTGCGTCGGCTAGCGAGAAGCCTACTAAGGAAAGCGGAGCTGCGAAATCAAGTAGCGCGCAGGTGCCCAAGAAGCGGAGCGTCTGGTCGAGGTTGAAGTGCTGTTGATCTTTTGATACCCTTCCTGCGAGCTTGCTCTGCTCTGTGTCTTTCGTGTAAACTATGTTACTTGCTGGGCTTTCGGGAAAGCCTTAATACTACACTGTGCTCGGGGATGATTGGAAAAAAAGGGAGTTATGGGAGTCTTGTTGAGTGGAAAGCGACAGGTCTACAAGGGCTTACTGTGGATGGCGGCTTTAATTAAAAAATGTACTATATTAGCGTGTACATTAGCAGAGTGGCTGCGACAATGGCGAATCGGAATGGCGAAAAGATTGCTTATATACAATTGCCATAAACATTTTCCGAAATTAACGTGGCGATTTGTCGTGAACACAATCTTTAATGTAGGCCTGTGATTTTCTGGCCGAGCGAAAATAAGCACGCCATTCGCAAGAACCTCGATTCACAACTTCAGTAAACCACGTAACCACAAACTCACTTCTCAAGAACATCATCCTCATAGAACTGGAAGCATTATAGAGTCAAGGCATGATTCAATAGAGCGTGATGGAGGAAATAGAAGCCCGGCCGCAGAATGCGACGCAGACGATAAAGGACCTCACGTCTGGAGCATGCGGCGGCATTGCACAGGTCTTGCTTGGTGAGCTTTTAACTCAATTCTTGATTTTTGCATCTATATATTGTTGTCTCATGGTTCAAAAAAAATCCGATGGGGAAGGTACCTCTTTACCAATCTTGGAGTATCTTTTCGTGGTCTCTTGTTCTTGACGAGCTTCGTCACTTTCATATGCCCAACAATGCTCAGAGATCCAATGCTAATTATATCCTAGGACAACCATTCGGTAAACTCAGGACATTTGAAGACTATCTACAGCAATTAATAGCGTTAGGTAGATATCGTGAAAGTTCGCCTTCAAACCACTACCCAATACAAGAATGCCTTCAACTGCGCCACTCAAATATGGAAGAATGAAGGGCCATTAGCTTTCTACAAAGGCACATTAACCCCTCTCATTGGTATCGGCGCCTGCGTACGTATCCCCACCCCTCAGTCATCCCACCTCCCCCCCTTCCCTCCCAAGCCATCCACTCCCTAACCAAAAACCCTCCCATAGGTCTCCATCCAATTCGGCGCCTTCCACTACGCCCGCCGCGCCTTCGAATCCACCAACACAAACCACGACCCCTCCTCCCCCGACCTCTCCTACACCCAATACTACCTCGCCGGCGCCTTCGGCGGCCTCGCCAACAGCATCATCTCGGGCCCAATCGAACACGTCCGCATCCGCCTCCAAACCCAACCGCACGCGCCCGCGCACGCCCGACTCTACACCGGCCCACTCGACTGCATCCGCAAGCTCGGGGCGCCGAGCCGCGGCGGCAGCATGCTGCGGGGCGTGTACCGGGGGGGAGACGGTGACGGTGCTGCGCGAGGCGCAGGCGTACGGGGTGTGGTTCCTGACGTTCGAGTTCCTGATGCAGGGGGATGCGCGTCGGAATGGGGTTGCGCGGGAGGAGGTGAGTACGTGGAAGGTGGCGGCGTATGGGGGGCTGGCGGGGGAGGCGCTGTGGTTGGCGAGTTATCCGTTGGATGTGGTGAAGAGCAAGATGCAGAGTGATGGGTTTGGTGAGGCGCAGCGGTTTCGGAGTATGACGGATTGTTTTCGGAAGACGTGGTGGGGGGAAGGGATGTTGGGGTTTTGGAAGGGGTTGGGGCCGACGCTGTTGAGGGCGATGCCGGTTAGTGCGGGGACGTTTGCGGTGTAAGTTACTTGCGTTGAGGCTTTATGAGGTTTGTGCTAATCGGATGGTAGGGCTGAGTTGACTATGAGGTGGTTGAACTCTTGAGCATGTGAGGGTTGAGAGATGGGACCAGATGAAGCTTGCTTAAAGACCGACTTAATCAATGGTATCAACACCAGCGCTTGTGGCATTCTGAAGAGCTTAGATAGCATATCATTTTGACGAATCGTTATATCAGTAATCAAGTGATTGGCTCCTCCAAAGGCGAGAAGCCATTAACTCGATAGAAACTTTACACTGATTCTGTTTTTCGGCTGTGCACCAGAATGCCAATGAGCAGATATTAAAGTCTTGAGCGGCGTCTTGCAATCAACTCCTCTGCGCAAGTCGTTACCCACTTGTCTACCTTCTGTGTCATCAAATACGCCGTCGTCTGCTCTTCGAGATAGTCAAACACGTCTCGCTTCTCGTTCTCAACCTTTAGCTGATCAAGAGCTGGGAGGAAACTCATGTCTGGACTGAATCTCCAATATGCTTTGAGCTCCTTTCTTCCCTGCATTCTTTTCACATCGTGATGGACTGGTTGAGGATCCGTTACAGCTTGTGCCAGCTCGCGAACAGTGCCTGTCATAGGTATGCGGCCCAATTTACTTGAGGAGCGGGAGATTTTGACGCTACCCTCGGCATTTGTGGTACTCTGCTGTCCTGAACCTATGCTGATGAGAGATATTTCATCTCCTCCCGAACCGAGCGCTTTCGCTTCTTCAATGATCGCCAGTGACGGATTGTTTAGCCGAATGAGGGCCCCGTCGGAAAGCGTGACACCCTCGATGATCATGGGCGCAAAAAGGGTCGGAACACTCGCAGCAGCACGGGCTATTTGCCAGATCAGAAGACGCTCCTCGTCAAATCCCGAATTTTGTCCCTCTGAGCCCATAGAGCCTCTACCAAATTCGAACGACGATGTTTCAGAGACCACGCCTTTCAAACGGCTCTCACTGGCGCTATGCTCGCTTCTTGACTGATCAGCGGCTCGGCTGTAAGACCGTAGAAGGTATCGATGAGGGCGTATCACCGATGGATCTTTCCTCATTGCAAAAACGCCGCTGCTTCGTCAGCGCGTATGATCTTCACAACAGCTGGGATGCTTACGTTTTGCACCGGTCTCCAGGTAGTACAAATAAGTCTTTTCTCCACTGCTGCTCTGGAGCTGTAGGATCATACATGCCAACGACTGATTCTACCGCCTTCTGCAGAGATCGCTCTGAGTACTTCGGCTGCCCTAAGGCTCTACCAAAAGATCGCCAGGTCACCCGAGGCCTTTTGAAAACCATTCTGCAGTATGTCTGATATGTAGCGACGCTTTCGTCGACGCTCATCTGTAGTCTGCCAAGCATTATAGCAATAAGGCTGTAGAGTATCAGCGCAAAAACTGGCACAGACTGAGTCGGACTGGCTCACCCTCCACTACTTGATCCACAGATATAATCAAATACATCACGTGGTCGAAGGTCTCCGTTGATGAGTACTGCCGTCATCAGCGGTGAGCTCCGTGTTTCGATAAATGCACTTTTTACTGACGGGGATCTTTCCCTTTTCGTAAGGTGCTATTCATTCTGTTCATAATCGCTCGAAGGACCAGCAAACTCGAAAAACTTCTGATCCCTCCGCCATCTGCATAGCATCAAGTCAGTTCACGAGGTTGCTTGATGTAACAATAGATAAACGATCGCTGACTGACCGAGTGACAAGAGCAGCCGTGGTCGGGATAAGGTCCTGAAGTCAATGCTGTTTTCTGAGAATCTCACAGTTGCTACTTGTGGTTTGAACTTATCGAGTGTGGCAGCAGCTTCTTCGAATTGTCGTTTGAATTCGTACATTGCAAAAGGGGGTGAGACCGAGCTTTCCCTTTAGCTGCGGCTAAGCAAAGCATCTGATGAATCGCATATGGAACATACCATTGCGTGGAAAGATGAGTAGCCGTTCTAAGATCATGTTTTCTTTTTGAAATGACTTTATCGAATATAAGCCGCATGTCTGCCCCCGATGACTGGAGTTGCGTACAAGTTGTCGCAAGCTTTGGCGCAACTCCGCGAACCAGCAGACCAGGATCCCGTTCCAGTGTATCCAAGATGTCATATACGTCAACATATTGTGGCCATTCATTGCCTCCAAATGGTCGCGCGACGTCTTTCGCCCAAAGTCGTATCTGAAATAACGTGTTGTCGAGTTTCAACGCAAGATCTTGCCAGTTCTGGCTAACACCGTTTCCCTCTTTGCTTTCACTTTGAAGAGCCGCAGCGTGTCTGATCACGCGCTCCACATTTCTATTCCACACGTCTAGAGACCGCTCAAATAATGTCGCTAGAGATAGGCGTTGGCCATCGTACGGCTCGATAGGGGATCGCGATCGTTTCGATGACAGGTCTGGGACGGATGCGCTTCTCCGCAATCCAGCCTTCTCCGCCGTGCCTGGTGTTCCTGTGCCTTCATCTTTATCGCTATCACCAACAATATTCGCTCTGTGGACCAAGCTTGCAGCTGGCTCTGATATGGAGTCCATCTTGCGAAGCGGTGATCAAGGCAGCTGCCTGACGATCGTTCAAGACACGTCGTTAGAATGTCGTTCTCGACTCGAGTCACTCACAAGCCATGGCTGACGTCTTCCGCAGTCTACGCTGCAGTTTGCAAGCCACCAATAATGGAGCACACCGCTCGCAACTCCTTTTCAGCCTCGTTGCCAGCCTCACAATATGAGGCGAATTCCACCGTGGCTGACGTGCGAGAATTTGCGAAGCCGGAGCAAACGAGTGCTGTTCACGGAGAGACTCAATCGAACTGACACGTTTATGATCTTCTTTGAACCCTACGGCCCGATATCCTGATGGTCGAACCGAGCGCAGCCCTCGCAGGGTTTGTGATGGCAGTGCTGGGTTGGTATGGAATGATCCGAACCGGTATCGAGCGAGTCAATGCAGACATACACGAAGTAAAAGATAAAAAGCAGAGCGTCAGGATCAGTGCCCAAGAACTCGAGCTATTGGATGACCAGATGGAGAAATGGCGAGAACAATGGCTCATACTTCACGAGGACATGCGAGAGGATCTCCATGTCACCCTCTGGACTCGACAATATTATGATAAAATACGGGATGCAGTCATTACTATGGAAAACAAAGCAAAACAAGCACACGAGATTATTGACAAGTGGGCTCAAGTCAAGGAAGTTAGTCAGCGCCACGAAGAAAGTTGTGGTGGTACCGATGACCAGTCAACTACAAATAGTTGGAGTATCACCTCTGAAAAGCAAAAAGGAGGGCTAAAGGCAAAAATGAAAGCTATTTCGAATAGTCGCCGGAAAGTACTCTTACACGTGGAGTGGTTTCTATACAAAAAGAAAAGCTTTGATGCCCTCGTTAAAGACATGGATAAATCGAAGAACTATGTATGCCAAACTGCTGAGAAGGCGTGGAAGGCGCGAGGCAAATCGTTCGAAGAGAATGTGATCCACAACGAGGGCCTTTGGGAACTACTCCGACCGTTCGTGGTTGACGTACGCGCAGACCTTGATCTCATGGCACAATCTTTGCAATGTTTAGACAACAGCTACCATGTCGAGCTTGAGCTGAACCCGTTCGAAATCGACCAGACGGTTGCTCTCCGTCCGGAAGAGCGCCGGCGGCCGAGACAGCTCCCACTTATCTTAGAAGCAGCGGCTAGAAAGAGGATTAAGGTTGGATTTTTAATGGGAGCAATTCAGCAGCCACACCTACTGATAAGAGTCGTCATTGCCAAGGCTTCGCCAGGAAATGAGGATTCAAGGACTGTTAACACTGCTTGGAACGCCGTCGACAAGATTGTTCGTCAGGAAATTTCTCATAATCAAGGAGTTTACTATCAGCAGACGCAAAATGATTACTTTCTGATATCAAAATCAGCACGATTTCATGAGCAGAACAAGAGCCAGCGATCGAACCTAAGGGATGTATTCTCAAGCTCACCAGCAATGTCCAGTACGGCGGCCGAAAGCCCAACGACCATCAATGTTGTTCCATTCAACTACGCTAGGCCGGATCCTTACAGCAAATACAGAACGGTCTTTGAGCTAGCTCAAGCATGCTTCGTCTTTATGCAAACTCCCTGGCTCCGTACCTTTTGCAGTTGTAGATTGCAACTCGGAGAGCTCAGAGATCCAAATGCCGGTAATTTTGAGTATGCCGTGAACGTTCAAGAGAACATTGTGCACCGGGTCCTCGACGCTAACAGTGGAGGCAATGATCAAAGTGCAGCCCCCCGGCAAGACGGAGGCCTACGGCAAGATGGTGGCAATCAACAACAAGGTCAGAACGATCAGCCAGAACGAGTAAGCCTGCCAGAAAACTGTGTTGCGCAAGACCAGGCTCAACGCGGAGTCTCTCAGCAAGGCCAAGGCATCACAACTGTGCAAACCCAAGGGCAAGACCCTCAGCAAGGCAGAGGCAATCAGAATGAACCTAGCCAGCAAGGTAGACGCGAAACAAATACGCAAACCACAGGAGATGACAACCACAAACGTGGAGGCTCTCAGCGAGATGGTGGTGGTCAACAAGGTAAATACAATCAGCAAAGAGAAAGCAACTCACTCCTGCCATCGTGGTGTTCGGATCCCGGGTTCTGGAATTGGACATCCTCTCCGATCCGAAGGATCGGAATCGTCCTAATCGAGCTTACACTTGAAGACTTAGTCTGGAAAATCGACGTGAATGCAAGACGCGCAATAACACGAATTTATCTGAAGACCGGACCTGTTGAAGGATACGGTCGGCGTGGAATCCGAGAACGTATCACGAATTTATCGGATGCAGAGAAGGATAGGAACGAGCGTCAAAGGGGCACGGAATATGCCAATGCAATTCTTTATTGCCTGGACGGCGGGCTCCCTGAAATGAGCTCGACTGGCCTCCCACTAGGGCCAGACCTGGACAACATGCTAAAAGATTTCTACTGGAAAGTTGTCGTCCCAATCAAGGATTACTATCAACTGGTTGAGCAGCACTTTCACGACTATCAGCGATATGCGGCTGGATATTAAACCAGATACACATTGACGTTCTTAAATGATACCTCTATGTGATAGGAACTGTATTACTCTGCTGGGCTTCCTCACAGCCATTGCTTTTGACGTCATATCGAAACTATTCCGCATTTTATTCTTCCGTGAGTGTGGAAGTACGTCCGCGTCGCGAGGCCCCAAAAACAATTTGACTCAGGACCGGTGGCGATAGTTTATCAAGAAGCCGCAACGCGTAATGGCTAGCAGTGATTGACGCTGAATACTCCTGAATATTCGGAGTGATTCCAGTTTAGGTCGAGCTATATTGATGGGTATCTCTGTACGGGATGTCCTTGATGTGGACGTTATTTCGCACTCTCAGGAATAAGTGGTGAATTTATTTGACGCGGGACTACTGAGGACACTACAACTGCACGGAGGAGGACCCCGGCGCTGAGTGCACAACCGCATTCCGGGCTGTTCTAGGAATTAAACTCAGGACCTCTTGCATTTCCAGCATGAACCCAAAGCAAGAATCATGTCGCTGGCAAACAGCCCCTGTTTCGGAGGACTTAGCTAAGTCGCTGACGATATTCAGACCCTATGTAATAATCCTTTTTACTTTGTTCGAGTTGGCTTTATCTTTCTCCGGTTTTGTTGGTGATACAGCCCATTTTTGAATTACAATAAGTAGGTCTATATTATAAGAACTGAAAAGACTCACAATGTTTTATATGGTCCTTCTAAACACTGGGCAAGGCCATATGTATTATTGGTACACAAAGGGTTTATATCCATGCTTTCAATATCTTAGCAATAAGGTCTCAAGAACCATGGCGCGGACTGCTCAGTTTGGCTCTAGTCACGAGGTCCGGCGTATGCGTATGATAGGGCGTATGATAGGGCGTATGATAAACCGTCAAGGCACTTCTAAAAGGATACCTAGAACACACCAGTATTTCTTCTTGTATCCTGCGGTGCGTACTCGATAAGACTGCTAGTACGGCACAGCGATAATCAATACTTTGGTAGAAAAACGGGCAATAGTAAGAATAAAGCGTTGTTTTTATACGGATCGACAGAGCCTTGGCACTAGTCTGGCCTCTCAGAAAGGCAGCTTTTAAATATTTAACCAATAGTAAAGCAAGCAGCAAAGCACCTGGCAAAGCACCTGGCAAAGCACCTGGCAAAGCACCTGGCAAAGCACCTGGCAAAGCATCTAGCAAAGCACCTAAGGAATTCACCTAGTTAAGCGGCTAATAGAGCATTGAACAGTGTATTCGGCAGCCTTATTCTGCACTAAAATGCAGTTGCAACTTCTTGGTAAATTTGTATAATAAGCGCAAGTTTTGGTTTTTCGCGAAAGTGGGGTATTGTTATCTCAGCAAGCTCAGACTCTAGAACGAGAAATTGAAGCAGGGAATCCAAGCAGGGAATTCTTGCTACTCTAGCCTAACTAGAGCTACCGTTTTATTTAGTTTTGAGTCTATTAAGCGAACTAATTGGATTTTGCTACTTTTTTTCTCGTTCTAGAGTTTAAGCTACTCTTGTTTCACTTTTGATATATCTCGAAAGTGTTTATATAAGAGACTCAATCGATCTTTTAGATATCAAATTTTGATTTCTTCACTTTCTTCTATCAATTCAATTTTGATAGCAATCGCTTCGTAAGTATCAAAAGTAGTCAAATCCATGCATTGAAGTCTTTAACTAATAAATTGATTCCAGAATTAATTTCTAAAAATTAGCCCCTAAATACCACCTATCTATCTACCTACCTATCTACCTACCTATCTACCTATCTACCTATCTATCTATACTATACTCGCTGCTCTGCTCGCTGCTCTGCTCGCTGCTCTGCTCGCTGCTCTGCTCGCTGCTCTGCTCGCTGCTCTGATCTCTGCTCGCTACTCTGATCTCTGCTCGCTGCTCTGCTCGCTGCTCTGATCTCTGCTCGCTGCTCTGCTAGATGCTTTGCCAGGTGCTTTGCTAGGTGCTCTGCTAGGTGCTCTGCTAGGTGCTCTGCCAGGTGCTTTGCTCGCTACTCTGCTCGCTGCTAACAAAGCAGGTAGAGCAACAAGTAGAGTAGCGAGTAGAGCAGCGAGTAGAGATCAGAGCAGCGAGCAGAGACCAGAGCAGCGAGCAGAGAGCAGAGCAGCGAGCAGAGATCAGAGCAGCGAGCAGAGATCAGAGCAGCGAGCAGAGCAGTGAGCAGAGCAGCGAGCAGAGCAGCGAGCAGAGCACCTGGCAGAGCATCTAGCAGAGCAGCGAGCAGAAATCAGAGCAGCGAGCAGAGCAGCGAGCAAAGCAGCGAGCAGAGATCAGAGCAGCGAGCAGAGCAGTGAGTAGAGCAGCGAGCAGAGTAGCGAGTATAGTATAGATAGATAGATAGATAGGTAGATAGGTAGGTAGGTAGGTAGGTAGGTAGGTAGGTAGATAGATAGGTAGATAGAAGCGACTTTCGAGATAACGTATCGAGGTCTTGTTTTAGGCAACGAATTAAAGCATCTATTTTATCGAATTAGTATTCAAAAATAATCTCAAACAAAAGCGTATATTTTGAAATAGTCAATTTTATATATTTAAATACTCACTAAAATTGTAGAAAATAATAAAATAAAAAGAGTTGAAAACAATTATATCTCGACTTTTGAGATATATCAAAATCGCGACAAAAATAGCTTAGACGGTAAAATAAAAAGTCGAGCTAGAATCTAGCCTATATAGAAAATAATTAGAAAAAGAGCTAGAATTCTATTAGCTAGCAGAAAACTCTAGCTATCAAGAACGCCTTATTTTGCCGTCTAAGTTCACTAAGATAAGGGTATTGAGCCTCTGGCGGCTAGAGCGCAACGTCAAAAAGAACTAAAGGTTACCTTGGGGCATTATTTTTACAATTTTCTCGACAAGCGTTATCCGAGAATACACTGATTTCGTTTTTCGGCTGTGCACTCCCACCGTGCCCACAGTTGGCAAATGTCATGAATGCCAGCTAGAACGTGCCTGCAGGGTCACATAACGGCAAAATAAGGGCGGTTATATTATATATCCGCGCGTTCACTATTGTTGCCCGCGCCGTCTCGGTTAAATTATAGTAGCGGTAAATCTTAATTTAGTTTCACCACTATTACGATTTTTTTGTAAATTTTATAGCTAAATATTAGTTTATCAATCAAAGCTATTTATTATTTTGATATTATTTAGTTATTTTTTTATTAGTTAGAATAAATTATTTTTGAGAAAAATATATTATTTAATTAAAAATCAAGAAATATATAGTATATAGATATAATAATAGACTCAATTATAATTAAAAAAATAACTTTACTAAAATAAAATAGTATAAAATATTATTAATTAAAACAAAAAATATTAATTTAATATTAAATATCGATTTATTATTTCGAGACAATTAATATTTTTTTGAAAATTAATAAAATTAATTTTTTTGTAGAAATTAATTTGTATTAAATATAGCGCAATTTAATAATAAAAAAATTAGCCAAAAAAATAAAATATTTGAACATTTTACACAAAATTCTATTCAAATTATAGCGATTATACAATATTTATTATAGTATATTTATTAAGATAGTACTAAATTTCTATATATTCTAGAATTTTAAATTAGCGTTTAAATCAACGTTTTTTGATCTAATTTAAATAATATATATTATTCTAATTTTATATAATATCAAATTTGCTAAAATATTTTATTTATAATTAATAATATTCTACAAATCAAATTAAATAAAATTTGTAATTGTATAGATTTTAATTTTAAATATTACGTTAAATATCGAATTGCTATTTTGTTAGTTCTTAAAAATTTAAATATATTCAAAAAATTTGTGAATAATATTATAAACAATTTAATAAAATAGTTAGCTATAATTTGTGAAATTATTACAAAAATTGTAGAATATAAACAATTTTTTGAAAAAATACAAAAAAAAAATAATATATTAATAATTAAATATTTAAACAAAATAAAAGCTTATAAAATTATAAAAAAAAATATAATTTATTTGAAAATCGAGTTTTAGCGCGCTAAAAATAATTTGAAAAAAATTAGAGCTTACTATATAAATCTCAAAAAAAAAAACGAGTTATAATAAAAAATTTGTTGATTATAAATCAATATTTGTTATATTTAACAAAACAATATAAAGAAAATTAGACAAAAATCAATTTATATATTATTTTAAAAATAATTGTTTTGTTTTAATAATATAGAAAAAAATTATATATTATTATTATTGTAAATAAAACAATACTAGACAAAATAATATAATTATTTAATTTTCTATAATATTCACAATATTAAAGTAATTACTATTTTGAATTTTTGTTATTTAGATATATTAATTTTTTTTAGAAAAAAAAAATATTATTATTTTTAAATAATAACAAATTAAATTTAAATTATATATTTATAATAAATCAATTGAGAATTAAACTCAAAAAATTGA
>JAGFMW010000125.1:0-40254 GCA_021030935.1 Astrothelium subdiscretum
TATATTATTTTGAATCTTTATTACCACAAAGTTCTATTTATATAAATATTATTTAATAAATTTGAATATTTAATAGATAAATTGATAATAATCTATAAAAATAATTTATTAGCGATCGATCTAATATTCGACTACAAAATTAATAACAAAATAAAATATATTAATATTTATTGATATATTATATATAAATAGATAAAGAAAGATATAATTAAAATAAAGTATATTAATATTGAAAATTAATTTGTTAATAATTTTATCAAAATTTTGAATTCGAAAGTTTTTAATAGATTTAAAAATTTAGTTGATATAGTTAATATTAGCAATTAATTAGAGTGTATTTATACTAAATCAAAAAAAACAACTAAATTAGCACTATTTAATTTTGACTATTTTGAATACTTTGAATTTGTATAAATACAATATTCTATTTATCTACTTAGACAACAATAATATTTTATTACAATATTTTGATATTTTGATATTAATATAAAAATATTCTTTTTTTTATAATAGTTTTTATAGTGTTATCAATTTGTTATTTTCTTTTGTTTTGATAAAATAAAAGATATTAAAGCTTAAAAGAATATAATAAAAAAAATAAACAATCTCCGAAATTTAAGCTATAATAAGTCTACCAAAATCTAAATTATCTATTTAATTAAATATAGTAATTATCCGAATAGACTAGCCAATTATCTAATATAGCGCTATCTTGATGATTCTACTAAAATTATTCTAGCAAACGCTTAAATTAGGTGTTTTGCTACCATCTTAGCTATCAATCGTGAAGCTTCTAATTAGTAAGAACGATAGGTTTAAATAGCTACTTCATTTTCTAGGTTGCTAGATTCTACAGAGAATTCTATCGAGTTCATTTCTCAGCTTTCTATCACTTCTTTTTCCATGTGCACCGAATAACAATGGGATCAATTTCAGCCCTATCATTGACATCTCCATGTAGTAAGGATGAAAGAACCTGTGCTGGCAATGCATTTGATGCTGTTAGCCTTTTAATGCCTTGAATGCTGCTAAAGAGCGT
This sequence comes from Astrothelium subdiscretum, assembly GCA_021030935.1. Lineage (NCBI taxonomy): Eukaryota > Fungi > Ascomycota > Dothideomycetes > Trypetheliales > Trypetheliaceae > Astrothelium > Astrothelium subdiscretum. The sequence continues at coordinate 1,040 of JAGFMW010000125.1, forward strand.
GCGCTTAGACCTCAACTTAGATAGGCCAGGCTTGAAGCTAGAGACATACTGAAAGGGCTTACTCGCAGATGCTCAGCGGGCCTGATCGATCGAGCCTAATGGGACAGGCTATCAAAGCAAGGTGTTCGGCTGTCAGAGACCCAGGACAGTCCCAAGAAAGACATCAAGGTATGATGCGATTCAATCCGCTGCATTATATTGAAGTATCCTGTTCGAAGGATGCGCAAGGTTATCCCTTCCGCTGCTGAGGTCGCCGAGCACGGACGTTTCTTGTATGGGATTTCAATGCATTCGGCGTAGGCGCTAGTAACAAAATGTTCAACAAATAAATATAGAATAGGACGTAGCTTGATTTTGGTATAATCGAAGCTGTGTCTTTCAGAAATGATGAAGTTCTATCGAGTTGAGTTGCTCAAATGCCGAACATGTTGAAATCCCATACAAAAAAGCTCCGTGCTCGGCAACCTCAGCAGCCGAAGGGATAAAAAGGGGATGTCGCTAAGGCATCAGGACTGAAATCTGTTCACGTTAGAGTTGGCTGGTTTTATTCCCGAGAATATCAGCTCATCGGTAATAATTCTAGGGCGGCGTTTAGGACTGAACCGTAGACAAGCCCTCCGGCCTCGAATCGATCTTGCCGATCTACTCCCCAGTAGTAGTGCGCATAAGAGTTGCTTAATCTCTCCCCACTAGCACCCTGCCACTCTGCATGGTGAAATGCAATGCCCCTAGGTGAGGCTCGTCCGAAATTAAAGCGAATGTACACCTGCAGAGAGAACGACGAGGGTTCACGGCAGTGTAAGCATAATCGTCACCTCGATACTTCTGCTTCAGCTAAAACAGCACTTTTCGTTTCTCGTAGGATTTCGCCTCGAAGAATGGTGTCACGAGGCCAGATGGTTAATATTAAAATCATAAATGGCATTCCTTTTTCAGAAACAATTGCAGAGGATTGCGTCAGTAAGAGCGACAAATTGGAGGACGACTCCGAGATGACTCCGAAAAATAAGATGACGATGGGATAAGCGATCGAAGGATCGAGGAATACCCTCGCTTATTGGTTCGTTCCTCTTACCGTGGTGGCGTTAAGATTCGTAGGCTGTGCGACATTAATCACAATCATGGTTTGGGGAGTTCGCCTCAAGGCTTCGCTTTCAGAATCACTGAGCATGCTCGGAGATGGTAAATGTTTGTGTCCTCCTACAGCTGCTCTCGTTGCATCTTTCCTATCACGTCCTGAACCCGTGAGGCGAAAGTGCTTCATGCATTGCAACCCTACACGGGTCACGCCAGTTCCGGAGTTGTCTTGGAATTCTACGGCAACAAAATCGTATGACAGCCGCATACTATTGATCGCTGAGAGCCTTTTCTTGCTATCCTTTCTAGTTCAGCTTTGACCGCCTTTTCAGTTTCAGTGCTTCTCCTAGTTTGACAGGCCATTCTCCATCAGGAACATGACTCTTAGGAGCAGATCCTGTCAAGGATATGCTTCCTTTGGTCCGAATGCATTAGAATAGATAGCTGAGTGATAGTTCTGAAGCTTCGGTAAAGGGGCTTCTTTAAAGCCCAGTCAAGATTGCGGGCTGGATCAACGGCTTGGTCTGGATACGCGTAGCCAAGCTTCTCTAGGCCATTAAGACAATAGACCAAATGCAAGATGACACCAGCTTAAATCATCGTCAGATTGCTCGTAGAGGCTTCGGGCTCCCTTAATCTCCTCGCTTTAGCAAGAAAGCGATATTGCAAATTTTGTGGGCTTCAGTACTCTATTCGATTCGGAAAGTCATTGTAATTATTCTTTGAGTGTCAATCGCCAAGAGTTTCGGGAGCACTTTTTCCAAACGTACACAAGTGAATGTGAGAAGAGCCTTGACCAATAAGGATGAGCAAACCCTGTTGCGCAAAGCGGTATTGTCGAGTAAGAAATGGCCTTTTTGAGAAGACGTAGGCCAAGAGTAACTGCTTGCGAAGCAGGCATTCAGCAGGGCTTGCATACGCTTTTCGCTGGTGCAAACAGCAATTCAATTTGAGATGTGAGCCCCAGGTAGCTCAGGCATGACAAGGTCCGCGGCGTGAGGATGAGCGACGCACCAATTGTTGATCCATTCTCATTTTCTTAAGTCTAGTGAGTAGATCTCTGTCAAGCAGAATCTGTTCCGAAGAGATCGCTTCGACAGATGAGTGACTGCAAACATGGATTATCCGAACGCAGAAGAAGATCATGCATCATCCTAATTTTATTAGGGAGATCGTATCGATACCTTGATTATGGCGCCAATGCAACTTGCATCAACAAGTTCCCGTCTCTAATTTGACTCATTAGAGTCAAGGTCTGATTCGGCAGCAATCCTATCCACGATGTCCAAAACTTCGACCTTTGACTTCGACTGAGGAACGTGGAAGAACACTTGAAGCCTTTCATTCTCAGTCTATAGAATCTCGTTCTATCGCTTCAATGTCTGCCATTTGGTCTCGAACGGATTGCTTTCTTTACACGGAGCGTTTCGGCCGCTGCATCCTGAACAGGTAGGTCTTTGTCCATTACACTTTACAGCGCCCACCCGCTCACTATGTGTAAACCAAGTCGTCGAGTCTTGAAATACGTTCTCTCGATTTGCGTATTCAGCAAGCACTGCACGCTAGCCCGTTCAAAGTCTGCCTTTTCTTCGGCCGGTTCAGAGATGACGGTTGTGACGATTGTGGTGTACGACCGACGCTAGATGCTCCTGGATTGGCCGGCAGCAGTCGGCTCAGACCGTCAGATTGCGCAGAATCCATGCTAGCGGTGCTAGCTTCGAGGAAAGTATGCCGCGGGAGCCAATGTCACACAGGTTTCGAATCCACCCTGGGTGCTGGCATTGCCCCAAATCTACGTGGGTCCTTGGGAACTTGGTCCGTGCTGTTTGCCAGTCGGCAGGGCTTGTCGATTTCATCAGCTACCTACTACCTACCTGATATGTCAAGACATGTTGTCACTTCCATTTACCGTCCAGTGCTTGAAATGTATGTGCTACGAGGGCCGACTTGAAGGGATGCCCTGCTGATTGGGATACCCATCTTCGATCTTTAATTCGAGGAAAGCATGTCGACTTAGAAAGTGTACATATTCGCGCCATCCTCTAAGGTATGCTTCCAGAACAAGAATCTTCGACAGTTGATACGTGATAGGCTGATGGAATGACTATCGTATTGAATAGGACTTTTGCATATGTCGGCGATCTCGAGAATCTTATTAAGTCATTCGTGCCAAATGTAACCGACGATCTGCGTCCTCCACTCCTTGCAAATCGTCCAATTCTGCACTGAGCTTGGCCTCTTTGTAATTCAGATCCTCCATTCTCTAAGCGTGACGAATATCTTCCAGCTTCCGCTTTAGGACCCGGATTCTGCTGTCTTTCATGGCCGCATCATTGACGTCATTTCTTGCAACATTTTCCTGCTGCTGACCTCCAAAACTGCCAGAGGGTTCTATAAGCGGGCTGACGCTGTTCGCCGAGGATCCAGAATTGTCGTCATGGGTGTCATGGGTTACCTCATTCACAGATGTCTGATTTCCGTTGAGAATCTGTACCGATACGGTTTGGTCAACATAAGCTTCCTATGATTTGCAAAGCCATGTGGTGGAGGCAGGGATAGAAGACTCAGAACACGAATGACATCAACTTACAATCGTCTCATCATATCCTTCCCCCTCTTCCTGCTCTCCTTCACTGGTATTTGAGCTTTCCCTCTCCCCCAGAATAGCGGCTGTGGCGGTTTCGACGTCGTCTGGCGTCATCCCCTCATATCTGGCCGCCTTTCCGCTATTGAGCCGCCTCTTTATCTGGATATTTATAGCGTTGCTGGCCTTCTTCCTATTAATATGGTGTCCTTCCGCCATGAAGCATAGACCCTCTAGCAGGTGCCTCGACCAATGGATTGGCTGGAGTCTCTCACCTTCCTCGTTTCCGATTATCGTGCGTTTGACTCTGCCGTCATTAAGAATAACGCCTTTGGGATAGTCCTCCGATTTGAAGGAGCTCGCCCAGTTGGAACCCCAGGCGAGTTCAAGACGTGCGATGCATTGTTCTTTTCTTTCCGGTGGTTTGGTGTTGTTTGAGGGTCCTGAGGTAGCGTCTAAATCTTCGCCAGAAAGGTCATTGACGGGAGAAGATAAGTTTGGGAGGAATCGAGAACTAGTTCGGGTAGTGTTAGGCAGCCCACGGGCGGAGATGTGTGGGCCGTTGCTTGAGCTCGTTGAGAATTGACGAGCGATATTAGAGTTATAATTACTGTCAGAACCATTGCTGTATTTGTGGGAGGAGGTGTTTTTGACCGTAAAAATCCCAGGGCGGGATGCCCTAGATGTTGTGTCATCTGGCCGGTGGTTGTGTTTTTGCATCTCTATTGACTTTATTCAAAGAGACGGAGAATAAAGGCAGGATCCGAATCGAGTGGGGGAGTGCGATTAGGGGTTCTATAAATGAGGGTCCTATTCATAAAGTCAGAATACTATTCATAATTCACAAACATCCCGGAAAGTATCCAGGATTATCCATGTATTCATAACTCGTAACTTTTTTTTGTTCAAATCAAAAGAAATCTTCACTGCCTTTTTACTTTGTGTTGAATCTGGGTTGCTATGCTTCGGCACCATTGGACTGGGTTAAAAGATTTAGGGATTCGATGCAGTTGTCCTATCGTAATAGTCCCAGCCTCTCTGCAATGCATACATACAAGCACTAGTAGCCGACATTACCTATACCCATACAGTGGGAGGCGATGCTGGGGCAAGCTTTGGAACGCACCATTCTCAACCGGTAGATAAGAATCATGGATATCTGGGAATAGGACTTGGACAGATATCGGATTTTGCCCTAATCCAGACGGCAGCGCATTTATGATCAAGGCTACCAAGTTCCTCTTGGTAGCGGATTTAGAGGTACAGGATGCCACCAGAACTCTATATTTTGGTTAGCTGGTTTGCATAGCAATATTCCTCGTCAGTTGCCAATCATTATTACGACAATTTTATGAAATCTGTGACAGCTATCCATTGAAGGACAGAATCTTGGTAGATTTTTCGTTTCATGGTAGGAGTGTGTAAGATAGGGGTATTCTTTATTAGCTTTGCATTCCCGGCTTCTAGATTTGGGTATGTACAAATGCATCATCTCCCAAAATCCCCTCTCAAGTCTCTGCCAGCTTCCAGTCCCATCCAGATTGCAGTCTTCAATGGGCGTCGCTTGATTGTTGACCCTTGTACGGGTTTCGCGGGTCGTTCTTGAATTCATCACCTGCGGCGAAGATCAGCTTTCGTCTTCATGCATTACTCTGTTCCTTGTTGTCGTTCAATTGAGCTTCGGAATTGGTGACTGACTCTTCAGCATGGCGCCCGCGAAGGAGTTGACGCCGTAGAGGATAACAAGGCCTACACGATATCAACGCTCAGCGGTTTGCCTCAATGGTTTTCTGCAGTCTCGCTTGAACAAGACTGCGATCGATATTGTAATGCGTACCGGCAACATAGAAGGGCGCCATTGGCTGAGCTATTGGACCCATTAGCTTTGTCATTTGATTCGATCAAACAAGCCAGACTTACCGATAGGTGCCGGAAACTTCTTACCCAGCAAGCTCATGATGGAATGTGTGTATAGCTAAAGCGATCGTGGTTGCGTAGAAGATCCTTCGACGATTGGGGGAGGCAATTGGTGCTCAGTAAGTTGATGATGAAAGCTTGTAAAGGTTCTTGTATGGGTTGAAGCTGCTGCTTTGAAGTCGGGCATCGGATTTGATCCATCCGGGCATGGACCGCCTTGCAACGCGCACGTGACATGGCGACGATCTCGACGGGAGAGATTCCCCGCGTCCTCAGAGCGCGTTCTTTCCTTCTCTGCAAGGCCTGAGTACGCGGTAACCTGTCTGTCTCCTCCGCATTCGGCCAATCGACCACGATGGCATCTGCACTAGCAGGATGCGTTTCGTCGCTACGATCCAGCATGCAACTCCTCGATTCATCCATCTCCATATTGGATTCCGGTGTCCACGATTTCCCCCGTCTTGCCAAGGTGCTGCAGACGACGAGAGTAGGCGGTGCATTCCTTATGGACACACGACATGAGTTCAACTAATCACACTGTAGCATTTTGAGCTTGTCTCTGAATCTGAACTTCAAGCTGCCCAGGCTTCGCTTCTTTCCGAGATCAGTCCTGAAGTCGAATCCCTTCTCAATCGCGTCTCTAACTATCTCGACAAATTGGAAAGGCGGGAACAAAATCTGATCGCAAAAAGTGAGCTCCAACAAGGAAGACTATCACAAGGCGAGGGTTCGGCCCGAACCAAACGCTCCACGAGCGGGACCGGTTCTCGAGCCGCTCCGGCACTGAGCACGTCTCTCGATGAGGTCAAAGTTATGCAACTGAGGCAGAAGAAAGAGAGACTCAGTTATGCTGTGAGTAGGCTGGAGCTGCAGGCACAACAGAGAGAACGCCAATTGAGGAAGAGCATGGCCGCGCAATGAAGCAAACACACCCGCAGCATGCCTAGAAATGCTGCCGACTGCGTTAAACAACTGTCAGACACATCAACTCAACTACGCGGATCAGGTAGGGCGCTCTCAGCGACGAGCACTCGGACCATTTGCGAAGATGTGAGTTGCATTGGCAAAGAAGCCTACTTTACAAGTGCGTCGGGCCTTTGCTCTGGGGACTGAACGTGGCACGAGATCATTATGGACTATCTTTGCTGTGCGCAAAGGATATCCGCCCCATGTTTTATTAGTTCAGCGATGATCCAAACTCAGCGTAGCATGTGCTAGGCTCGTCACTGGAGCCGGCATTGCTCGCCCCACCTGGGGCGGAGGAGCGAGATCACGTATTCTCCACAAATGGTATTTGGAATAGCGAATGCGCGTACCAGAGCACAATGGCGTACGCGTGGACGGGCGGTTTGTCCAAAAGCATGCCAGCCGCCAAGGCAAGCGTAACAGACCTATAAACTCGGTGTACGGAGTACCTGCAAGCGTAAACGCTTACGTAAATGAACTTGAAGGTTGGACTTAATGCGAAGATAAGGAGGCAGACGATGTTGAGTAGAAACGTGTCAGCTGACTTGATGTTGATGTTGATGTTGAAGACATGTCGGGTCCTTCGTATAGTAAGTAGTACTTTGCATCGCTATATCAACAGTCATGTGAAACGGTTTCAGAATTACAGGGAGTAATACGGAGTCAGAAATTTTGTTTTTCACGAAACACGAACACGATCAATGGACGGGGGAACGTCGGCGTTTCCTGCTCCGCTTTGATCTGGGGACTTTGACTTTGCACCTTGAGTCGAAAAGGACGACTCCACCCCAATCCTCACCCCAATTCCCGTTCCTCCTGCTCCGATACCTGCTGTAATTAGCCATGTCCAGCTGTGCAGCGTCAATGTACTTACGGCGAGTGACATTGTTGTTTTGCCCAACCGCTAGACGCTGACAATCGATTCCCGTCCGGGGCGTGCGATCAACTACCCAATACTGCATCTTCCAACCGTCTCCGACACCTTCCTGGCACCCTCACACGCGAACCACCGCGTTCCCCGTCTCACAGTCAGCGATTTTGGAGACCGTGAAGACATACCTCTGCCTATAATATTCCTCTGCAGTTTGGCCGCTGGGACCCGCAGTCACCAGAGACGCCAACTGTAGAGGCTCGAGGACCAGCCGGCGCGATGAATTCTCATATGCCGCCGGCGGGACCTTCCAACATCCCGCCAGCCGTACCGATGCATCCAGGACGTCGACAAAGTGACTACCATTATCACGTACCGCCTCCGATGCACTCGCCGCTGCCTCATAATCCGTACGGAAACTATCACCCGCAATACCACGGCCATGGACACCCGGCAGCTTTGCACTACCCACCGCAGCAATACTATCCTCTCTATCAACAAGCATATCCGTACCCTCCACGTCCGTATCAGCAGCATTCACCAATGATAGTATCCTCCCATCCGCATCCACAGTCAACTCCTCCGATCCAACGGCAACCAGCTGTCCCTCCGCCAGCACACACTCCTCAGCCCCCGCCCTCGACAACCCCCGTGAGCTCTCAAGCTATGGTGTCTCCTTCAACTCCGAGGTCTTCGATAGCTGCATCTGCCTCTCCAGCACCCTCCTCGTCGCGGCCTTCATTCAGCGCGCCTCCGCCGCCAACAACCAGAATACCCTTCTATCCACCGGTAAGATTATTATTCAAGGATTTGCTGCCAACTGTGACTAACCGTTGCTCGAACTAGCTTCCGTGGTATTCAAATCCAGATGAGCCATTTCCTGCCAAATCGTCTGGTCGGAGACGTCGACGACGTGACCATCAGTTTTCCGAAGAGCCCTTAGAGCTACCTTCAAGAGATCAACCTGGCGATATGCCAGCTTCAGGGGAGGCAAACGAAGTAAAGCAGCAAGTTACAGCGCCTCCATCAGACATGGAAACGCCTGCTACGTCGCAAGCGCCCTCCGAATCAGATTCAACACAGCCGACTACTCCTTCCTCCAGTCTCCCCACATCCTCTGGCGCTCGGCCGATGTCACAACAACAAACACACGCGAGAACGCAGACTAGACCTGCAGTGCCAATCATTCCTGCGACTCCCATCATACCCACTGGTGCAGCTTCTCACCATCGAACTGGGCCGAGTGCTTCTCAGTCGACGACGGAACACGCGGCTGCCGCTACAGCCGCTCACACGCAATCGTCCGATGCAGAGATCTCAGAAAACAATATGGTCACGCCTACAGCATCTGCACCTGCACAGTCGCCGGAAACTACACCCGCTGTTACGTCTCCGACGAAGGCCCCTCCTAAATCTTGGGCGGATCTTGTACGATCCAAAGCTCCCCCTCCATCGTCTACTACCGCTCCCTCCTCCACCAACGGAGCTCTCACGAATGGCGTCACAGCGCCGCGTACGACCTCCCTCAGCGAGGTTTTGAGGGACTTTGAGGTGGATTCTGAGAGAAAAATTTGTTTCCTTGAGCCCCGAGGGCTTGTAAATACTGGTAATATGTGCTATATGAATTCGGTGAGCTCAAGCAGTGCAAAATCCTTATGATTCACTAACGGGTCTCAGATTCTCCAAGTTCTTGTTTTCTGCGTACCTTTTTACGACTTTCTGGATCAGGTCGGCAAGCGAGCGGTGCATAATTTCAAAAGTGAAACTCCTTTGGTTGATGCCATGTAGGTCTCTCGCCAAGCCTTCACATCATTTGAGCTAACAATCGCCAGGATTATGTTTATGCGTGAATTCGGCGTTATCGACTCAGCAGTCTCCGTTGAGCAATTACGGATGCGCTTAAAAGACAGCGAGCTAGAACAGTACGGCGAAGCATTCGCTCCGGAGTATGTATACGAGGTCATAAAGCAACTGCCTAGATTTTCATCGATGAGGGTAAGTCAACAATATCCGAATCATCAGCGTAGTCGCTAATACTGCTCAGCGAGGTCACCAGCAAGACGCTGAAGAATTCTTGGGCTTTCTCCTCGAAGGTCTGCATGATGAATGCGCTCTGGTTATGAAGGGCGGTCCCCAAAGTACTGGAAACCCCCTATCACCGTCTGAAAGCTCTCCAACTACATCCCCTACAGCTTCCGCGGATGGCGGTTGGCTTGAAGTCGGGCCAAAGCAGAAAGCTGCCATCACCCGATCGTCAGGCTCACCCTCCGTTCCCACTCCCATCACAAAAATCTTCGGCGGCCAACTCCGCTCGGAGCTTCGTGTGCCTGGTCTCAAGAACTCTGTCACTCTGGAACCATACAAACCTCTACAGCTGGACATTGGTGCACCTCAAGTCAGCTCCATTACTGATGCCCTCAAGAATTTAACTCGGCCTGAGACTCTCTCCGGCGACTTCAACTCTCCGCGCGGCGGCAGTACAGCTACCAAGCAAGTCTTCATTGAAAATCTTCCACCAGTCCTCATTCTCCACCTCAAGCGCTTCCAGTACGATAGCTCAGGAGGTACACAGAAGATATGGAAGCGCGTTGGCTACCCTCTCGAACTCGAGATACCCAAGGAAGCATTCCCTCCTAGCAAACGCGGCGCCATGAGCGCACGTGGTGCTTCCGGTCTACCCAAATATAGACTCATTTCAGTCGTGTACCACCACGGCAAGAATGCCACCGGCGGACATTACACCGTTGACGTGCGACGTCAGGAAGGCCGCGAATGGATCCGCATGGACGACACGGTGATCCGACGCGTCCGCAGCGAAGACGTGGCCCACGGCGGCGCCGAAGAAGACCCCAAGGTCCTCGCCGCCGCCCTCGAAAACCACAAACGCGACCAAGCCGCCGGCCGGAACATCTTCGAACAGGTGGGTCTGGACGAGGACGCCGACGGCGAGGGCGACGCTCATTCCGATGGAGGCGACTCGTCGGCGCAGGGCGAATGGAAGGAGGTCAATGGCGCCACCGCTGCGTCGAGTACGTCCGGCGGCCGGAAATGGGCGGGTGTGGTCAATGGAACCGCGACGCCGAGCACGACGGGGAAGCGGACGCCGAGGGAGAAGAGTGGTGTCAAAGATAACAAAGTCGCGTACATCCTCTTCTACCAGCAGATATCGGCATGATCCTCTCAGCACTCACTTCGTGAAAAGCCAAAAAGGTCCCTAGGCCAGAGAGGAGGGTTCCCAGACTCCATTCTTTTTCTTTCGTCAACCCCAAAAAAAAATCTTAGCTTTTTTCCAGCTTCGTCGCGCTTTCCCAGCGCGCCGGCTCGGCGGGGGCGGTGTATCGATTGCTACATTTGATACCCCTCTCCTCCTCCTCACATACGCCTATCTTGAGTTTTTTACCCTCGCGTTCGAATTTACTGGAGCGCTAATGCATAGCGCACGGATTCGGGCACCTCTTTTATTCTTTTTCTTTTTCAGTTGGACCTAGCGAGAGCGGGTCGAGCGATCACTGATTCGGTCAGCTGGGCTCGCGTTGCGGCCTTTTACTTTGCATGAACGGAGGATGTGAGAGAGGGGGAGGGGGGTCTCGGAAGCGGGAACCGTAGGATAGAAGTAGTGTGTATATGATGCCCGGATGTCTTTCGGCGGTAGAGTGAGCGTGGAAAAATGAAAGATGCCTTATATAATTCTACTAAATTCTCCATGCATTTCGCTGGCGCATTATTTTGATGTAGAGAGGGTAGGAGCCATGATCTGTAGAAGCGAGCGCCGTCTCCGTAAGAACAATGAGAGGAACAGAAGTCGGTCTTTATCCGGCTACGTTCTTTATGGACATGGGAAACGCATACGGATAGATTAGCTCTGGAATGCCCGAGGGAACTTCGTGCAGATTCGCTGGAAGTTCCTGGGTTCGCTCTTTGTACTCTATGATGCTATAATCACATAGAGCCAGCTCCCGGGAACGGTATTTCCGAGACCAAATAATGACCTTTCCAGTCCACTCTGGCTGTTGGTAGCTTTTGCATGACCAGCGATTAATTTCATTCATTATATTTTGGTAACGTCAGTCTCTTTAGCTTGCGAGTGGCCGGTTGTTCCGTATTGCTGTTGAGTCAACCTGGAGCTTGGCAGGATCTGGAATGTTGTCCACCGCTTTCGTGTGATGGCGCGTCCACCCTTCGCGAGCTACCCATCCGGAAAACGGACTTCCGAGAGGCATCCGTACAGTCCATCCTTATTTCCTTTACTCACTTGGGCGTCGAGACTAAGGCCAAGTGCCTGTGGGTGGCGCAAGGAACCGGCGAATGCTACCGGGTAAGGTGAAGATTATTTGAGTTCCGTCACAACTGCTCAGATAACGGTTCATTCGTGGGTTGTCAGTGGTGCTTGAACGGGGTTTCCTCGCGCGAACTGCTTTGGAAGACGCCAAGAGAAATTACTTCTGGCGTAAAAAGCCCACCCCAGATGATTACTTACCGGAACGGCAACGAAGTTGTAAGATAGGGGGAAAATTAGCTGGTGGAGATGCTCCATCAGCTTGATCTCACGGATCGTCATCAGGTTGAGCTATCTGTTATTATGGTCATGTATTAGGGCACTCCATTGCTCCAAAGGCGGTTCTTGCTAATCAGGGTGCCTTGCTGGAGTAGGTGTTGTGGTCATCTCAGGCCCACCAGGCCCCAGTCAACTTGGTTAAAGAATCGGAACAGAAGCTCTCTCTGTACATGACGCTCCGAAGGACCCTGCATAGTAGCGAAACCACAAGGACTTCTACAATTGTGAGTTATCAATGCAGTCCATCGAAGCCGTGTTCTCTGAGAAATGCGTCGCGGCGTCGAAGCGCCATTGGGAGTATCAACAAGCTTTTTGATTATCACCACGTAAAGATCCTCTTGTCCAAAAGATTTTGATTAGAAACCTGTCTGGGATCGAGAGTCTGATTATGCAGGGCACCACTTATGGTCGGCCCATTATTCCGAATGCTCATCCGTAGGATTTACCACCGTACGTCACAAAGGCGACATATTTAAGAGTAATCCCAAAGCTTCGTCAATTGGCGCTTGTTAGACTTCTCTTTCTCTTCATTCCTTTCAAACAAGTATGATGCATCAGTCATTTCGATTAATCTCCGCAAGCATCTTGCTGCTGGCCGGCAAGATCGCTTGTTTGAAAGTCCTGCCCAACGAAACACGGTTTATGGATTCCTTCGACAACCAAGGAGCCTTCGATAACGGTTGGGGCTATGTCGATTACGAAGATACGGGCGACCACGTAAGAGTGGGAATTTCGGATCGAGAGATGCGGCAGAACTATCTCGGCGCCGTATCTCATGGTCTGCCCAGAGACGCCAAAGAAGATGAACTGCACTTATTCGAGATTTTTATTCCAAATCAAGACCTTCCCGACAACTTTACCAAAAAGGGGAACTCTCAAGGCGACACTAAGCCTTCCTCGATATCTCATCAATCCCAGCACCAATTGAACAGCTCCTACCTTGTGAGCATGGTAGCCGGCCATGTGCTGACGAATTCAAGTCGTATGGGGAAGCCAGTCTGTCATCGTTTCTCCCATCGAACTCGAATGCGGACTGATCTTTGTATAACAGATGTTTGACGCAGACTACTTCTGGTATGACACGGACGATAGCCAATCCATTGCACAAGGGGTATTGCAGTGGAGCATCTACGCTAGGAACGAAGCAATCCTGTTATACAAAGGCAAAGCCAAAGGCGCATGGACCTTTCCAGATTACCGAAATACGACCCCTACCCAGATAAACGATAAATTCAGCGTCGTGTCAAATGATCCGGCTTACTATGGCGCTTTTATGCTTGCATACGATGCATGTAAGTGTCACCATTCAACGTACTGGGTAACCATAGACCTGACATCATTCAGTCCAAAATAGCGTCCATGAGAACTGGAAACTGGTCGAACCCACTGACAAGGTTTCGATGAAGACAGACCTTCAAATGGTTGAGAAGACTGTGGAGGAGCTGAAGAGCCGAGATGCCAAGTCTGTCCTTGAAGTCACCAACCGAGCAGGGAGGATGTTGCAGGAAGGAGTCCTACGCAGGCACTAGGGAGGATAACGTTATCGGGATACTATATATGGAGGCTCAATCACCTAGCCACACTCTTGAGTTAAACAATGAGCTTTACAATCCGATTGATTTCTATCTGTGGGTACAAAGGATGGCAGTCCAACAAGCAGATATCCCAGCGTCAGCTTGAAGATTTAAAATAGATGTCAAAATGGAGGAGACTGTGAATCGGTGATTTAATACAAGCTCGGTGGGTTCGAATATTACAATAACTCTGATTTCCGTCTCAATAATGGGCATCTGGTGCGCGGTGTGCGTGTATTGGAAAACAGCTCCGGCTGCAGAAGGGCAAGGCCGTTCGGGTCTCCATAAAGTCTCATTGCTCCAAGCCAAATTTGGTGATGATTTGATCGTGTACCCAGAACCCGTAAGCTCATCCCGAAAGTCTCAACCACATCTCTTTGACCAGGTGTACATTGAAGCACAGAGTCCTGGCACGATTGACCTGGCCTCTAAACATAAAAGTCCGTTGTGTTAAAGACATCGGTCGCAGGTCTGCTCGATTTCGCAGCATATTTATAAAGCGCATCAATGTACGCGTCGATGAATTCCCGGTCATCTAAGCAGGGTTCGATAGCCCCCCGGGATGACAGATTGTGGACTCTTTCATAAGCCATGGCCTCGACGAATATTTGCCACAGTTTGCTCTTCGGAGGCGTCTTCATGAGAATGGTCAGGAGCGTTGGCATGAAGCTCACGTCGTCTCTGTACCGGCGAATAAAGCAGCGTTGGAGGATGCTCATCATCGAATTTTGCAAGACTGGGATGTCGCGGTAGTCGGCGAAGATCCAGACGTCGACGACGCGGTCGAAATCGTCCAAGAGCCACTCGGCCATATGCATATCGCTGTAGAAAAGCCAGTAACAGAAGATCTCCCATACCTCAGGCGCCTCCTCAGGTATGGAAATCGGGTCTATTGTCTGGCCTTCTTTGAACACTCCTTTTTGAAGGAGCTTAGCGAAGTTCTTGGATTTCTCGATGAGGAGCGCTTCTGGGATGAAGAATGACTTCTTCTCCGGGCCAATCAGGAACTCTCGAGGTGGAGTAGAGAACAACCTACTAGGTTAGTCAAGGAGAAGGAGAAGTCTTAGCATCGCCATGAGACTTACCCTGATATCCACTTGGGGTTAGGGTTGTGAATGGGAGTGCTCATCATAGCTTCGTTTTCCTGGGCCATCTTCGAAAAAGCTTGTGAAATACGTATAACGGTGCTGGCTGTCAAAGGTTGCTGTTCGTAATAAATGAAAGTTTCGCAGGGCTCTAAATAAATACAAAGCCGGCCAGGCAGCTGAGGCTGTAACGGTAGTGATTGTGATGTCCAAATCTCCAGGACGATGGTGCCTCTTGCAAAATCAGCACAAGGAGAGTGACCTGGTGTGACGGAGATACTGTAGTATGTCCGTTCAGATAAAGCATTAAGCCATTACCTACGCAGACCTCACGTTTTTGAGAGAATCTCCTGCTGAGGAGCTCTAGGAATGAGCAAATTTCAATAATTAGTCTGCTGATGCATGGTGGCTGTGTCGAAGATGTGCCTACCTCTGAGGGCACTTGGTAGCCAAGCGCGCGTGGGCGTGCCACCGTTCTAGGTCCCAGTCTTTGAGACGCTTCTTCTGCCCTCACAGGCGATCTGCAACGAAGGAAGCAAAACATGCACCCCGTCATTCTCCTTTGCACTTCGGTAGAAGGCGAGTCTATACTCGCAGACTAAATCCACGCAAGACAGGTCATATGTCCTCATCATTCGGACGCAACAATCAAAACACAAAGAGCCAAAACTGTGGCTTGGCAGGCAACTCAGGCCGCCAGCAGCAGCTCGACCCAATTTCCAACACCACACTCGGTGTGTGTAAATGAATGTGGGACAGGTACTACGTGTGCAGGGTCTTAGTCCTCTTTCCAGTTTCAGTAGAATTTGTCAGCGAATGAGCAAGGTTGTAGATAGTAGTCTTCGCCTCATATTTTTAACATATGAGAAACAGGCTCATAATTTGTTGGCAGTATAGATAATCCGCTCTCATTCTAGACAAGGGCGGCGTCGCTTTTGCTTTGTCATTGAGTCTCGCGAGAGTGATGCAAAACGATGGCCGGAAAGCAAGAAAGCGGATGAGACAGTTCGGATCTCTCATGCCCGAAACTGCTCCTCCCCGTGATCAGCGGTCATTTGAATTGAAGTATGAGCCAGGCGTACCATTTCTATGTGCGTATATGACGCATCCTTCGTTGGAAGCCCAAAGACAGCCGATCACGAATTTTTTGACATCGCTGGGGTATTTCGGTGTCAGTCCAAGAAGTTACACTTCGCTCATCATCCATGAACTCAGCACCGGACGAAAATTTTCCTTTCAACCAGCTGATTGCTCAGGGACCCGAGCGCAATGAAAAGCCGTCACCATGGCAACTAAGTTGCGGACAGGATACAGATCAGTCTCAAAAGACCCGCAAGTCGGAGGAGGGAATCCAGAGTGTCCGAGCACGAGCCCAAATTTTTGCCTTTAGGTATTCTAATGGCGGCACTCCGTGGGCTTTCGCTGCCTAGCAGATAGCCCAACCTGACAACACGAAGGGCCCAACCAATTTTGCTTTTTGACTCCAAAATTGAGCGGCCGAGAAATTCCGCCTGTGAGCCGAGAAGATGGGGTGATCTCAACTTCTCTATCCAGTTCTTTTGTCTGCAACTCCCCCATTGGGCCAGCCAATGTGTGAATGAAATGATCTGAGGCCTTTGGTAACGGCCACAAGGGGACAGAACTGGTCCTTGAGCTAGAGGTAGAGCTGGTTTTTCAAGCAGTCGTGTTGACATTCAGCTTGATGAGGCTACTGTTATCGTCTCTGCTAAGCAAAACGGTATCAGATTAGAAGGATGGGATGTGATTTAGCGTAGAGCACTCACTTGGTCGGATTGGACGCAGGAACGTGAAAATTTCCGGGCTTTTCGTTCGTTTTCTGTGAATCTGAAGAGAGCCCATGAGATATTTTACGGAGTCTGGTGTAGATCGTAGCGAAGCCACGTCTCTCGTACTTCTTTGATGGATGGGGAAGACGACAATATCGCTTGGGCGTCATTAGTCTTCTTTGTTGACACGGAATGCTGTGAGATTACTTGGCACGAGCGAACTAGGTATGTTCCGGATTTACGACGGCGTACCCGCAGAATGAACAAAATTCCCCTCTTAAATGGACGTCATAATTGCCGAAAGGCAGGGGTGAAAATTTCCTGTGCCATGCGGTTGGGACTACGTCGAGGTGCTCACCCGATCCTTCTATTTATGGCAGTCGCGTCCGATGCCGACAAAGCGACAAAGGTTGAAGTGAACAGTGATATCTGGTATTCTTTCTGTCTACTGTAAGGATATCTTAGTTGCCGAAAAGATACGCTCAAATTAGTACAAATACAAATGTTTTCCGGGGATCCCAGCCCACTGTCCTGTAAAAACTTTTGGGAATCAAACACACCACGGCCTCCTTGCGCCGGTCGCCGACTCTATGCAATTTTTTGGGCGTCCGGGAAAATAACAATACGTGTAATAGTGCGGGTGATCCAAATGAGAGATAGGCAATGCAGACAAGCACAACCACAAGATTCGAAGCAGTGCATACACTTTTAATGCTAGGACTGTGGGTGTGCGAAAACGAGCTGGCAAAGGAAAAAAAAAAATAAGACAGACGCCGCCCATGGGGTATCGCGCTTTCGATGCTCTGAAAAGCAAATAAACCACCAAGATAATGCTCAAAACCCAAAAATACGTGAGCATGCGGGAGATATGCAGATGAGGAGACGAGGAGTAAGCCGGGTGTTCGTGCAAGTAGAAATGACGGAACTTGTCGGTAATAAATGCTGGAACGATTGAGGAGCGAATTCGGGAAAGTGAAAATAGCGCCAATTCGACCGTAAGTACTCGAGAGACAATTTTGGCGCCAATCGGAAGTTGAGCTCCGACTTATTTGCAGTTGCTTTTGGGTGTATTACATATTATGGTTTTATCTGGCACTTGTTCCGGGGCCAGGAGGCCAGCTCCTGTCGTGATTTTCTGTTCTATACGGATCGTACGACGGTGTTCTGTTTAGGCTCGGAGGAGGTGTGGGTCGATGGAAGGGATGATGTTGTTGCTGGTGCAGTGGAGGCAAAGGCTGCGGCCCGGGTGGTACACCTCGCGGAACCGGTCCTGACTGCCTCGCTGGATCTTGAATGGGTGGGTAGGCGGATTGATAGCCGGCCCTGGACACAGCTGCGGGAGGGGCAATGGTAGGAGAATAGCCAGCTGACCCAGGACCCTGCTCTCTCAGCGGTAAACTGGGATGGCGTTGACTCTGAAAGGGAGAAGCATAAGAACCGCTGCCGCTGCCACCACCGGACTCACTGCTGCCGTGATCTCGACGCTGCCTTGGTGAAGACGGCCGGGGAAAATGTTGGTCTCCACCCTGTACTTGAAGTAGCGCTGCTGCAAGGTAGTCTCTCTCACGCCGATAAAACTCTACATCTTCTTTTGCATCTTTCACCTGCTGCTCGAGCCTGGAGATCGTGGTGCTCGCCTCTCTCTCCTTTTCTTTTCTTCTTGCCCGGAATCGAGCAGAGGCGCCTGCGTTGCGCTTGCGTTTGTCGTCAGCAGCTCGTGAGGCCGCCTGTACGTCAACAGGGAATTGGACGGCCCCCGAAGCAGTGTTGAACGTCATTAATTGATAACTGCTGTGACCGGTGGAGGACACTGGGATTCCTTGAGGCCTTTCACGATCGCGTGGAGGCATACCAGGCACGTTCGCGGGTGGCGTATAGTACGAGCTACGAGCTTGCTCCGTAGACATACCAAGCTGCGTAGAGGGCGAAGTTCGGCTGACCTGACTATAGCCAGAGACTTGCGTCATGGGACTTCCCCCCGAGGACTGCGCTGGCGCAGAGATATCTCCACTTGGCCGCCGACTTTCGGCTAATGGGGGAGTTGGCGCGGCCGGAAAGCCGTATCCTTGCCTTGTGGCTGCTGGTGGAGTAGGGAAAGGTGGTTGACCCGATATACTCTCGGTTGTTGAAGCGGGCCCGGCTTGCGCAAGGAATGGATTGTCCTGAACGGGCAAGGTAGCGGTGGGCGTTTTGAGAGTATTTAGACTTGCCAGGCGGGGAACTTTCGTTCGAGGACTCAATATATGTCGAGGTAGACCAGGGAAGGCGTTGTAGCCAGTCTGCGAACTTGCCGGCGAAACATCACCCGAGCCAGCTCGAGAATGTGCTGCGGACGCAAGAGACTCTGGTCTTGTTGACGCTGGCTCAATGCTTGGAGATGATTGCTCAAGCTCATCAGCTTTGCGTCTTACACCACGAGGCTCTTGTGCCTCTGCTTGCAATGGATTGAGGATAGAATGTACGCCGAACGCACGACCTTGTCTTGGTTGATCTGACACCTCGTCGGTCATGCTTGACGCACGCGATAGGGGAGGCAATGTAGGAGGCCTCTCGGACGAAACATCGCCGCTCTGGGCCTGGGAGGACGGAGTTGAGGTCGGTTGAGCGTGCATGGGTGCGCTTCGTGTTCCTGCAGGCTGTGCAGTGTTCTGATTGCCATCATCGGTAGAGCTCAACGCAGAACCTTGTACAGGTGAATGCTTCGACATCCAGTCCTCCTTTTCCTCCCAGCTCTTGACACCTCGCCAACCAGACCATGGACCCTCCCGCCCTGCTTCCCAACCCGTCCGGCGCCCTCCCAAGCTCCTTTCTCCAAGAGGACTCTGCAACTCGGCGCCTCTTATGTCCTTGTGGGTTTCACTCTTTGGAAATGCAGGATCTGTAAAATGAGGATTACACGAACGGACGGCGAACCCTAGCGCAGCCACGGTGACTGTCTTCGTAGAACGAATGAAAACAATATAATAAGGGTATAAGTATGGAAGAGAGCAAGTTTGTGTTTTGGTGATTGAGAAGACGAAGGGCTTTCTCTTCCAATCAGAGGCTGATATTTATGTCAAGCAACATGGCTCCTCGCCCAATTCATGAACAGGTAGGGGAAGACGTCAATGTCGTATGGCAACACAGGTGAGCAATCCTAGCAATCTGGATAGCTTGCAAAACGACCAGGATTATCTGGGCGAGACGTCAGGCAATCTAGATGGCAGGACCTGATATTCAAGGGCCGGTGGAAGAAGCAGGGCAGAGCTTGAAATAAAGCACCCGGACCGCCGCTGAAGCACGACTTCTCAAGGAGGATCACGATGCTCGTGACTGACTCGGGCGGATGAGCCAGTGATATAAAGCGTTGGGAGCTTTGCGGTGTGAGTGGCCATGACAGCATCGCGGCGCGGCTTCTTTGGCCATACGTGTAGGAGCGCTGCGAGCTGACAAGCCATGCTGGATTTCTGACTCTGTTGCCATTCGCTAGCTAGCGCTCCTATGGCTTTGGTGAACAAAAGAGACAGGGAGAACCGGCGGGGATGAGCGCGCCGAAGCGGATCGCTGCTCGTGCTGGACTCAGATGCTCTGCATGGTGCGACGGCTACCTTGCCCATCTAGCTCCCCTTAGCTACCAGGGTAGGCTCTCCAACCGATCGAACCCCCGGATACTTTGCTCGCGCCTTTTGACTAACCAAATTTGCTTGGGCGTCTAGCCTGCAGCTTGTCCACGCCTGTACAGCTGCACAGGTGTCGTACTGCAGCCCTTCTGCCATGACGAAGCTTAACTGCCCGCCACCATGCCACTAGATGCGTCTTGCATGGCCGGTCGCTCTCGTGGCGACGACGGCTAGGTCACGGTGCTACCTCCTCGGCTGAGAGACGGCCACGATTCATGGCGAACTTTTTGGGAAACGGAAATTGAAAAGCACGAGACTCAACAGGCCAGTGTTCGGGGCACCAGCCGAGCGATGACGCTGCATAGCGTCGACTTCCTGCGACTCGCATCCCAGCGCCACGAGCAGGGGTTATGGAAGCTCCCCCTGCGCGGTGACGGAGCGCAAGCGCTGGGTGGAGGATCTGCGCCGTGCGGGACGTGCCTGGGGAGGGTCATCCGGCGAGAGAACGCTTAGCCAAGTTATGGGTAGGCCCGATGGGGATTTGGGGCGCTGCGGCCCCTTGGTTTTCCATCTTCCAAACTTTTTTTCAAGCCTCCTTGAACAAACCTCTGGCCCACCCTGCAATAATCTCGAAGCTGCGGAAGGCAGTCGACTAAGTCTCAGACGGCGCCCTCCCGCCGCTAGAAACGTGACGCCTTGAAGACGCCATGGCTTCGACGTTCGAGAAAAGACAGGGGCTCCCTTCGTAGCATGGTTTGCTACGGTCACTTAGGTACGGGGTCTTACGCCCTGTCATTTGCCATCAGTCTAGGGCATATCGAGAATCGATGCACTTACGCACCCGCGATGTGACTTGCACAACGTTTTCCCGCCCCACGCAGATGTTCATGCAGTAAGGTCAGAAACACTGGCCAGACGATCCTTGTACCATGGTACCATCCCGTCAACAAAGACCGAGTTTATCTATCTGCGCGAGATGATCCTCCAATCTGCCGCCACACAACATGTTCTTTGTTTTCATTATTGGCGTTTTTAGGTAATGCTGGACGTGCTAGTGGTTGCTAGTGGTTTATAGCACGCGATGCCAGTGTCGCCAATCTCGAGGCCAGTATCCAGCACAAAGGACGTCTTAGGAAGGCAGCCATTTTCAGGAATACCGCATTTGACCGCTAGAGGCGTTGGGCATCAGCGCTTAAACGCACATGCATTAAATGATGCCGATCTCCCGACCAAAATCGCAAAGAAATTGGTTCGGGTGTACTCCCTAATGTGCTGCGACTGGCCCTCTGACTCGCACTTGCTTTTTTTTTTTTTTTAACGGAGTATGGACCGGAGCAAAATGGACAAAGGACGATGGATATTATTTCACCGGTGGGACCTCATCATGCGCTCTACAGTTGTTGTTTCGGCCGCGCTATGATATGCTCTACCTACCACATACCTTGAGCCGGTGCTACTTCTCGTGCTACCTCATCTGGCCCACAAATGGGGCCATGGACTTGGACTCGATAGAGGATTCAATCAACGCCGAGTACGCCCAAGCTTTGGCAGTACCCCTACCGAGTATCCTTTGTTGAAGACTGAGTGGCCGGAGTCCGTGGTACAGAGCACGAGGCCGCAAATTAGCGTAGATCTCGTGCAATGCGCCAGCTGAACAGAAGCTCCGTGAATGGTGAACCTGATATTCTCATCGTGACCGAAAGGGCGGAACGGGACGGAAATTGCAGATTACCATCTCTGTTTGGCGATTCGCAGAGCCCAGGACACTGATGTTCTACGTTAGCTCGGACCCGACAGTCTGGACACGGGAATGACATGCTGGTCATTGCAAGAAACGGTGGCACTGGGCGCGTTTTGGAGCATCAGCCATCGTACGATTCGGACAAGTCGAGACCTGATGCAACAACTGGAGATGCGGTTTCGACGTTATGATGTCGTTACAATACAGGGCTAGCACAATGCATTCATTGGCCGCGGTTTGCATTTCGATAAACCCCGCATGGCGGAGGCGATCATGTGCTGTCGTTTGTCTGCGCGCTACTGCAACTGCACGCCTACGGCATCCGTCGCCACCATCTCTTCTTTCAGCCGGACGCGCGCCCGGGCTTTAGGTAAGTCGAGTCTTTTCTTTGAAGCTCTTTTCGGTTGTTGGACGGCTGATGACCCCGCTTCCGCTCATCCGTATCGAGTGCTCAGGTATTCTATGTGAGTCTTCCAAAACAATTCTCTCCAAGCTCCACATGGCCACGTTTAGGGCTTCATGCTCAGAGAGCCGACGATCCTCATAGTCGACTCTTCCGTAAGCCCTTGTTTTGCGGGAGCTTATCCGGGCATGGTTTCGACGGCTACAACCCACGCCAGCGACGTTTGACGAATGGCGGCCGAATCTAGGCTTGTGTTGTGGTCCCATTCTTGCATATTGACGAATCTTCATTTAGAATGGGCGCAATCCAAAGTTCATAGCCTTACCGTGAGCAAATTACTACGCTGATGCCAAAAAGTCTGCTGCTCATTCGTTCTTGCGGTCTCCCCCAAGCGGTGTTTCACATATACTCTGTACGCAACTCAAAAACAGCTAGCACCCTGGCTCATGCATAACCTGACATCAGCCAATTGATGCTATCGAATGTTCTTTGAAGCTAATGAAAATCGCAATGCTTCTCATTTTGATTACCCGTCCTGCGAAGCCTGTTCCACCCTTTCCTCAACAAGGATAGACCCTTGTCGTCTTCTGGAACAATGAAAGATTGCGTCTGAGCTGATTAGATTATTGGAAGTGTCAGCCTTAAACCAATAAGAGACAAAACTCAGCGGAATCTCATTTCCGACTTCCTAGGGCGATGCAAGCCACATTCGCAAGCCTCGTAGCGCTCGCATGGCTGCCACGAGACGCCACCGACACTAACTTAACCTTAAGCTGCTCGCCCCTTGGTGCCTTTTAGGATGTTTAGATCCTTACTTTGATACTAGAAACGCCACTCAGATTTCTATACTACTCGGGCAAACTTATTTTGAGAATTTGAGTTTTCATGAAGTAGCCAGGGCGCATGCAAAACGACTCGATCGAAGGCTGGAAACAAAAACAGTGGCATCGTCGCGTAGCTAGCGAAGGCGAAAACACCGTCACAGCTAAAGGTAATCAACTCTGTGGCCTGTTACCACCATTTCCGTCACTACGACATTCCTTCGGCGGTGGCCGACACACGGTCATCATCGATGAATCGAATCTCTCAGCATGAGTCAAGATTTTTCGATGATTGCTGAGCCCGACAGCGTGGGACCAAATCTCCACAACAAATTGACGGTTCCCACAATTATATCCATGTCCATTGCAGGATCGTTAAGAGAAGATCCTCGATGGAGGCACGCCAACAAGTTTTCTTGCTCCATCTTCTCAACATTTCGAAAGGCGAGTCCCAATAATAAAGGGATTTGGAGCTAACGCCACCTGAGGGTGGCATTAATCCTTTGAAACTTCCCTGGAGACATCGTGACTGAACTGGGCTCGTTCGATTGGCTAGAGTCTAAATTACGAAAGATGAGTGAGACATTTCGAGTCACTAACAGCATTTACACTTTTCATCATGTCTTCTATCTCTAACTTTGGTACGCGCATTTGCTACAATGCGCTTCGTACCTCAACGTCATCCATGCACGTCTCCAAGAGGATCCCCATTGCTCATGGATTAACATCTCTCGCAAACTTGAAACTGTACGTTGGTGCTCCTCTAACCCCAACGGAACACTTGAACAAGCTCCCAGCAAGCCTCGTGCTGTTTGGGAATTTGTCTGGCTCTTCCTCTGCGGCGGTTGTAATGAATAGGTCTGTCCCAACGAAACAAGGGCAGCTCACGCATCTCGTGGGCAGCCGGATTTCTGCAACGACTTTGCCACTGGGACTTACCCTGACGACTTTTCCACCCCCAAAGACGGCGACCCAAATGTAGCCTTCTTCGTCCATGCAGTGACCATCAGGCGCGCAGCCTTCTTCCTGTACCTTGAAGAAGACACGCCTGTTTGAGATATCACCAGTTGATGCATTGAAATCAAATACATCAACGGATCCGGTGACGCTGTCCGTAAAGAAGAACTTGGTATTGTCATGAGAAAATGAGATGCCATTTGGAATAGTGACCCCTGTCAAAATCCGATGTACTGTGAGATCAGGGTCAAGGCGGAAGAAAACCCCTTCAGCGGTGGGGGATTGAATGAGAGGGTCGTTCATTGTGCCCAGCCAGAAGCGGCCGTTGACATCTATTGCACCATCGTTCGCACGCATGCTGTATCTTGAATCTTAGTCTGTTTACTTTTTTTCCCAGCCCATCTCGAGCGGCAGACTTACCGATGATCCTTGCCCTCTGCAATCTCGTCATCTGTCCAATACTGTTTGATGTATTTGTACCGCCGTGTGTTTCGATTATAGAGGCCGAATCCGTGCTTGCCACCGAACAGAATGTCATGGTCATTGCCTTCAATATCTGCAGTCGTCCTTCAAACGATACAAAGTCAAATTCTTTGTTCTGCTGCATCAGGCACGAGGACTCCTACCCTATCGATATGTCCAAATCTGCATGAACTTCATGCGAGGACGGCCCCTTCACCAGATTGATCGTATGGAGCTGTTGCCTTACAATGTCGACGAAGCGGAGAGTATCCCGAGACTTTTCCCAGAACGGAGCCTCACCCAACTTGCAGTCGACCTGGAGATACGGCTGCCAGGAAAAACGATAATCAGCATCTTTTTGCCCCCATCAACCTACCAACCCAACCCCTTCCCGATCAGGGTGGGGATGACGTGCGAAAAAGCGGTCAGCGCGGCACGAACCTACCTCGTCAACCGTGTAAATTTTATGGTCTGACATTTTGCTTGAGATCGGCGACCCAGGGTTGCGTTGCTGCACGGAAAATGCACAGCCAACTGCCGTGGCCTTCGACTCATTTTAGAAGCGACAGCAGAGTTGGACTCTGGAGGATGATGGAGGCATGAAGTCACTGCGGCAAAACTTCCAAGTTCCCACCGCTTTAAGGCCCCACTCTCTTGATCGGTTGCTCGCCCCATTGTGCCATCTTTCGCCTTTTACAGCATCACCGCACGCACCATATCGTGGCATGCGAAAGCATTCCACGGGGTTCAGTTTTGACAGTCGGCGGCTCGGGTCAAGGCACTCCAACGTTCATATTGGCCCGTGTGGAGCGGGAGTAAGCTGATGCCGTGCCGGCAGTTCGATCCGACGAAAAGCATCGAAGGAATCACGAACTTCGCTACCGACAGTCTGGTACGTGGCTCTTAGGATTCATCAGACTCAGCGCCAACTACTCCAGACCCCTGTTGTCGGAACCGGCATCCTAGCCCCCGGACTGGGTTCGCGGCGCACATCATTCGCTTAGGCTGGCTGCTGAGATGAATTGCCTTTTGGGTTCGAGCTTCCCTGCTCGAGTGCAAGACAATTGCGCAATTGATGCCACGTCGCGCGGGCTTCCGACCGATATCAAGCAAATGTCCGTTTGAGCCTGGGGGATTCCGACACGTCTGCGTTACACAAGAGAGCAAATGCAGCAAGAATTGAAATGCGGTGAAAGCAACTTAATGCAAAGAATATCGAAATTATCCATGTCATGCATTTAGCGAGGCCGCGAGTCGCTGTAGGTGAGAAACACATGCATAAAGACGATGCAAAGAGATGCATATATGCAAGCCTCGCCCACACCGCTGACGATCCCCTCCACGACCCCTCCCCCCTGGTCTGCTCATCTCCAATTATGCTTTTGCTCTACGCTAAGCTCTTCTCGGCACGCCTCCTGCAACGTCTGCTTCTGGTAATTCAGAAACACACGCCTTGTCACGACGGGACGAGCAAAGCAAGCACTAGTCAGGTTGAGAGTGTCATGCAGCCAGCAGTTGCAAAAGAAAAATCAGGCCATTGTTCTTATTACTGCCGCCCCTAAAGTCTTAGACCCCCTTCCCTTCCCGCTCCAATTTTTGGTCTTGAGCAATTTTCGTCGAATCCTTCAAGAAAAAAAGTCGAGTCGTGCGCGAGCTCGGACCGAGGAAGGGGACAGCAGCTGCACCTCCACATACAGTAGAGCCCGCGTGCGGGACGGACCCGCGGCATCGTTGGGCCGGCGAGGACGAGTCAGTTCGTCGTTTCAGTTTCTGACAATTCCAATCCCAACCAAGTCCGAAGTCACGTTCTTTCTTTGATTGAGGATCCCCTTGAGGCCTGGGCTCCCCCCAGTCCACCGCGCACGCGCGCACCGATTCATATGGATGAGGGGGGTCCCTGAAAAACGTTGCTCTTTTACTCAGCTGAGTAGTTCCAAGCTTGGTTCTGCTATGCCCGGCCCGCTAATCGAAAACACAATGCACCGGCGAGAACCCGTTACACAAGATACTTTCCTGAGGATCTAAACATGGGCTCCTTTCGGAATGTCTATCCCACGATTGATGGGGGAGAGTGGAGCCCAACCCCCACAATGCCTACCTAACCTACGCATCGGAAGGCTTCCGGTGCAGAAGCCTACCTAGGTATGTTTGCGCGTTTGATGCTGGGCGACGCTATGCGCTGCGATGCGCTGCGCCTGCCAGATGAAAAATCCTCATCGTTGAATAAGAGCACATAAAAGAGCGGTCACATTTCATGATGATTCGCTCGTGCGCTCAACAAAGCGGGAAGAATCCGGTTCTATGCGTGGGGGTGAGATTGCGCGGGATGGGATGGCATGGGGCTCGAAAATGACAGGCTTGGTATGACATATGCTCTCTTGGAGTCTCCGTTGGACTACGACATCCTGCCGCATTGTTGATCTCTTCCTGTACCTCATTATCCCACAGCCAGAATTGCTTGCCGCGCTTTCGACCGCCAGCGTAGAGCAAGACATGCAGACCATCTCTGGTTTGACTTCTTTCTCAACGAATAGTGCCCTACTGAAAGGTAAGAACGGCGATGCAATTACACTTGATTTTGAAATCCGAAGCAACATCTACGCCAAGCCAATGAATACCATGCTCTTGATTGTCCAAAAATTGACCAGTTGGTCACCTTGTCCACGCTACTTGCCAAAGAAGCCCAATAATCTATCTTCGCTCAACTAGTAAGACATGCATCGCAACATAAGCGAGGATGATAAAGACACCACAGAAGACCCCGAGTCCAATGCAATCTGCCCACAAGGCTTTGACATCGAAGCCGAAGGAGGTCAAGATTGCGGCTCCTGGAACTTCAATGTCCAGCCCGTACTTCTTATCAACGAGCGACAGATATTTGACCTCGTTGACAATCAACCCCTCAAAGCCGTAGTGGAAGATAGAAAGCTAGAGCAACCATTAGCAACCACTCTAGTAGGTACGCTTTTCATTATGTCAGAAGCAAAAAAAGAATCTTCACTAGACTTACCACTTGCAACCACAAAATCGGCGCCGGGATACTCTCATGGTTCAACAAGAACCCCGAGAACAACAGACTGAACAACATGACCAAGCTCCCAATCAAATTCGCCACCCCTGCGTTCTTAATCAAGATCCCAAGGAAGAGGCAGATCGCCGCCGCCGCCAGATTAAAGAGCACGAGGAACAAGATGAACTTCCAGAACTCCGGCCACGCCGGCACGAGCCCCGTCATCGGGTATACGATAGCGCCCATGATAAGCGGCGGAATCAAGCGCAACGGCACCATATCAAACATGAGCTTAGCCGCAAAATACGCGACGGGCGCATAATACCCCTTGGCACGCTCGCGCACGAACAGCAGCCGCTCCGGCGCGAAGACGGTCAGCGACGTCAGCGTGCTGAAGCCGAAGAGGGCGAGCAGGAAGAAGAAGAGACCCAGCCGGTTCTGGAAGCCCTTGATGTCGTCCGTGAGCCCGTAGAACAGCACGCCCAGGAAGACGGCCAGGATGATGGCGATGGCGTAGTGCGTCAGCATCAGCATCGGGTTGCGGTACAGGTTCCGCCACGTCCGCTTCGATAGGATGATGAACTGCCCGAACCACCCGACTTTGCGGTATCCTTTGACTTTGCCGGCGACGGTTGAGGGTCGTCGCCTGCCGCCGCGCTGTTGGGGAGTGTCGCCGTTCGGGATGCCGTTGGCGGAGGCGGCGCTGGTGATGGCGGCGTGGATGTCGTCGTGGACGGAGCCGGCGACGTCGGAGCCGGCGTAACTGGAGACGAGGATGT
Organism: Astrothelium subdiscretum; assembly: GCA_021030935.1. NCBI lineage: Eukaryota > Fungi > Ascomycota > Dothideomycetes > Trypetheliales > Trypetheliaceae > Astrothelium > Astrothelium subdiscretum. The sequence continues at coordinate 29,228 of JAGFMW010000125.1, forward strand.
CGAGGTTCGTGCCGGTGCCGCTGGCGGGAGGAGGGAGTTGATGTGGGTCGTCGAGGATCTGGGGAGGGGGTGTGCCTTGGGTTTTGGAGAGTTTCAGCCATTGTTGAGTGCTTTCGAGGTTGTTGTCGAGGAGAGAGGCCTCGTCACCAGATCGTGGGGTGTCGGGCGCGTCGCTTCGCTTTCTGGTGAACAGATGTCTCTCTTGTTGCTGCCTGATGGACGACTTTCTCTTGGCTCTAGGTCTTATCGAGTCTCCTGGACTTCCAGGGCCGTGTTCCAAGCTGGCATTGGAGACGCTGGGGATTGATTTGACACCAATGGCACTGCTTGCTCTAGTACCAAGTCCTTCCCTGACAAACAGAGAACTATTCTCGTCAATGGGTTCGTGTATCTGGCCAGCATGCATTGTGAGGTCGACCAGGTAATCAGCTATGTTAAAACCAGGTGGGCACGTGTAGCCGACGTGATCAAAATACGGCTGACAGCTGTTAAGCGGGCCAGAGTAAACCGTCCGACCTTTTGCGAGGAGGACTAGTTGATCGAAAAGTGCAACAATGTTCGACCTTGGTTGATGTATCGTGAAGACGACGGTTCTATTATAACTTTTGACCAGGTTGACCAGGCATTCAACAACATTAAAGGCGTTGAAGGAGTCCAGACCACTGGTTGGCTCGTCGAGGAATAAGATGCTAGGACTAGTGACAAGTTCACAAGCGATCCCTACGCGTCTCTTCTCTCCGCCCGAAATGCCACGGCCATTGCCTTCTTCCGAGCCAATAATTTGGTTCCGAATGTGATAGATACCGAGCTGGCGTTCAACATCCTCCACCTTTTGCTCCTTTGCGGCATATTTCATCTCCTTCGGTAACCTCAACAAGGCACTATCAAGGATTGTTTCGTGGACGGTCAAGGTGGGAAGCATGGTGTCCTCTTGATCAACGAAGCCGATAACTGCCTTGAATTCGTCATCCGGCACCTTTTCACCATTGACATAAAAGTCTCCTGCAATTGTTCCCTTTTTGTTCTTTCGTGCAAGGATATCCAAGAACGTGGTTTTACCTGCACCAGAAGCTCCCATGATTGCCATAAGCTCGCCGGGGTGGACCGTACCAGATATATTAGATAAAATCTCTTTTCCGTTCAATCGATAAGATACGTTTTCAAAATACAAGGCCGCGGGTTTGTGGTCGGCCAAAAGTTTGGCGTTCTCATCTTCATCATCGTCGGAGAGGTGTATGGGACCGTATCTTCGCTTGGCGGACCGGTGGGACAAGTACCACACCAGGAGTATGACAAACACGACAAATAGTGCACATCCGGCAATGACACCTGCAATCAGAGGCGTGTTAATTTTCTTGACTGGTCTTTCGTAGCCCGGCACGTCAGTCACGTAGACGCATTCTCCGGCATTACATTGAAGTGTAATACTGTCGTCAGCAAAGATACTAGAGATGAGGTCGTTCATGGCGGGTTCCTGAAACTTGCTTCCATCTTTCGAGCTGCCGCCGTCGGTGGATATGGTGCTAAAGGTTGCCGGTCCGGCGATCTCTTCGTCCAAGAATTGGCCAATATCGACGGAACCTTCCTCGCCACAAAGAAACCTTCCTGGTATGCAACGACACTTGATGCCAGCGCAGTCGTATTCTGTAGTATTGCGGTTCTCCTGGATATTGTTCGACCAGCTGCAAGAGTCGAGGGCGCAGTAGAACGACTCCAGCTCGTCGACCCAGAATTGGAAGTTGCACTCTTCTTTTTCTGCATTACAGGAGAACGTGGCTTGTGGTTTCCGCGCTTTCAGCATTTCAAGGATTTTCTTGTTCGTGATGTCGCACATTTGGTAGTTCTCCTTGATGACGAGCGGGTCACGGTAGCAGACACCGCCCTCTCCTTCTGGCATTAGTGGACCGCAAGCGTCATCTGTTTTGCAGACATTGCAGTTGATGCCTTCCCATCCCTCTTTGCAATCACAGTGTTGTCCCTCTCTTGGCGTTCTGTCCTTGCCATCGGCTATCGAGTCGCATAGTGGCGTCGAGCAATCTACTCCCCCGAATCCTGAGGGACACACACATCGGCCATTAGCCTTGCTGCAGTCTGCGAACTGTTGGCACTGGAAATCTTCTAAATTACAGTTGAAGCACGGTGGGCAGTCGTCGGGTCGGTCATCGAACACTGAGAAGGCTGGTGGGAGGGTGTTCGTAGTGGAGTAATTTGATCGGAGCTTCTGGGCTTCTCCAGTGCTGATGAAGCTTAAAGCTATTATCCAAGAAGCCATCCATCTTGTCTCCCGCATCTTGGCGATGTTAGATTTGAGCTGTGCCGTTTCGTTTGGATTTCTTAGGGACCGAGGTTCCTCTTAAGGCCGTAGTAACCAGATCATCTAGAGCTTTGATACCGAGTTCGAGCTTTGCAGAACTGCGCAACCATCGATGAACAGGATCGAATGTGATCGGGTGCCTCTCAGGCAGCTATGGGAGGGCGAGGACGGGTCATGCGTCGAGGAGGTGGGGACAGCTGAGGCTTGGAGAGGCAATGCTTGATGGAGGATCGCCAAGGACCTCGTGCATGTTTCGTCGGGACGAGTTTCGCCGACGCGGCCATCGTCCGTGTCATGCCCATGGATCCTGGACGTCAACAGTGTAGATGGAGTGAGTTAAGGTACCACCGTACTCAGGAATAAAAGCCATCCGATATCGGCTAGACTAGACTGATGACTTAGAAAGCCCAAGGAATCCACTTAGACTCGTGTAGCTGGAAGCTGGACAAGCGAAAGTCATTCCAAAGTCAGCCATCTGGACTTGTTCTGGCATAGCTCTACGCCCTTTCAAATTCGATCCCTGAAGTGAAACCTCTAATAAATATAAATCAAAGGAAACTTTCGTTTGAGCAATACTTCCTTTGATCAGTTAGACAAAGCTTCATTCACAGCAGCCATGGTACGCTTCGAGACTTTTGCTGTCGAACAGGTAATGCCATTGCCTCTTCTCATAGTTCTCAGCTCGAAAGCTATCCAATCCCACCTGCATGAATATGCTCTCCGCAAGAAATCAACGTATCTTACATAAGACTTGTCTAACTACGATTGTAGTATATGGACGATCATGAGCAGACGGCAAAGTACAACATCTCTGAATCATGCTGTGCTTCAATCTCCGTCGATGACTTGGTGGCACTATCAGATAACAAGGATGCGCGGGTAATCGACCTTTCACAGAAGATGCTTTACGGAGCCATACCGGGCTCTGACGCCCTTCGATCGAACCTGGCTAGACTTTACTCGACCAAAGTTGGAACACCTCTGCCCAAAGAAAATATCCTGATCACACCAGGGGCAATTGCCGCTAACCAGCTGGTCCTTTACTGTCTGGCGGGCCCCGGTGATCATGTTATCTGTCATCATCCTACTTACCAGCAGCTCTACTCTTATCCTGCATCGCTTGGGGCCGATGTTGAACTATGGAAAGCACGGCCGGAAAAGGATTGGATACCGGAAATCGAAGATCTGAAAAAGATGATAAAACCAAGCACAAAGTTGATCATAGTAAAGTACACAACTCTCTTCCATTTACTATCGTCCACTATTTTCTAACCCCATACCTAGCAACCCCAATAATCCCACCGGGGCCGTCATGAAAAAATCATGGCTCCAATCCTTAATCGACGTCGCAGAAGAGCGCAACATTACCATTCTCTGCGATGAAGTATACCGGCCCCTGTTCCACTCTGTGCAACCAATGGATCCCGAATTTCCACCCTCAATCCTGTCCATGGGCTACAAAAATGTTATCGCGACGGGCTCGCTATCCAAAGCGTATTCGTTGGCAGGCATCCGGGTTGGCTGGGTCGCATCAAGAGATCCGCAGCTTATCGAAAAATTCCATCGGGCCCGAGACTATTTCGTTATCTCCGTCAGTCAGATAGGCGACCAAATAGCTACGTTTGCGCTGAGCCAGGATACTATCCACGGCCTGTTGGCGCGGAACTTGCAGTTAGCGAGGACGAACTTGGCGGTGCTCGAGAAGTTCATGATCAAGCATGATGATTATGCGGAATGGGTGAAGCCACAGGCGGGCACGACGGCCTTTATCAAGTTCTCGCGGGATGGGAAGCCGGTGGATGCGACGGAGTTTTGCGAAAGGTTGCAGGAGAAGACGGGAGTCATGCTCGTCCCCGGAGACCGGTGCTTTGGTAATGAATTCAAGGGCTACGTGAGGTTGGGCTTTGTACAGGAAGAAGATGTCTTGCAAGAAGGACTTCAGCAGGTGCGACAATTCCTCAGGAAGGACATTGACGACGTAAAACTCGCCGAATAAACGATTGACCAAAAGTGATTATTTCCTAATCGAAGATCATCCAGTACACTCATCAGTCGATTTCGCCGTATTCCTCAGATTTCCCCTCCGCATTGATCCTTTCATTCTCGCCAAGTCCCTCTACAATATTCATAACCAAACAAAACACGGCCCTGACGTAAACTAATCTATGCGCACCCAACACCTTAGAGAACCCATTATTGCTGAAATACAATGAATGCGACAAACTATCCTGCTGCTGAAGACAACGCTAATCTTCGGTCACCTGGCGATTCGCGTTATCGCCCATGGGCTCTCCCTCAGAGCTCTGCAGCTCATGTATCACTGTCGGCACTGAGAGTTCACGAACCACGCTTGAGGCTGAGAGCTCGTGAGGTATTCCGCCGCCCATCTCCTGCAGTCCATTTTCGCCGGATAACTCGATTGCCGGGAGGGCCGTAGTTGTTGCTTTATTCGAATGGGTTGCCGCATCCAACTCCGGTTTCTCGTATTGTGCAGGCGCTGATTTTCGGCTTCTGCGCCGGCGTAAGAGTAAGATGGCAACTAGAGCTGCTATTGCTAGAGTAGCGACTGGAACAATGACCCCGATAGCTACCTTTGCCTTGGTAGCTACTTTCGCCCCGGTAACTACCTTCGCCCCGGTGACTGGCGAAGATGGTCGGTCCGAAGCTTTCCAATTCAGCTGGATCATTGGTGCGAAGAGTGACACACTGCTAATTGCAGTAGATTCTGCAGTCCCCCATGTGAGGGAAGTATATTCGGTTGAGGACGTAGGAAAAGGTGGGGAGGTGGGGAGGTCCTGAGCTGTATGGATGGTGGTAGACCACCCTGTACTGGTGGAAACCAGTGGAATAGTGACTGATTTGGGACCGACGGTTTCCGCCGCACTCAAATTAGTGTTATATTCGCATTGATATGTCGTGACTTCCCCTGAGAAAACAATAGAAAGGCAGGTGGCAAATCCGTTCGCAAAACAACTGTATCCACTAAGTCATTGGTTAGATAAGAAGAGCTCTCTCCACGTACAATTCACAGATTGCCATTCAAGATATTTTAAAGGGCGGGAGATACATGCCTTGGACAGCATGCTGCTCCAGTCTCGCCCGGAAGGAGCCCATACTCGAAACTGACACTAGTGCCTTGCGCCATTGGAGATTGCGATCCATTCTCCAGTAAGGCTGCTGAGCAGGCAGTGGTATATCCATCAGGGCAAGATAAACCTGGCGAATACGGACCTCCATCAACACTCGTCCCAGCAGTGGGTGGCCAACAATCGGGATTGTCAGTGATGAAGCCGACTTCTGACGCTCGAGAGAAAGCAGTACACAACTGCGATCGAAAGAAATTGGATGATTTGTAGAAATCGGTTGAATCATTCGTGTCTTCGGTGGGAAGCTGCCATAAAAAGGAGCAATAAGACGGGGCCGTGAAAGTCGTTGTTAAGGGTCCGACGGCAGATGCAGTGGACGAAAACGCTGTCAGGGCCATGAATGGAGTATGCGTACAAGTAACTGGGCGGTACGCATTCGAGACTGGAGAAAATCAAGGCCTCTGTCTTCCACATGAGGTAGGAATTGGAAAAAGAAGGGTTTGATAGATGGCATTATGCACATGTCCAGTCTTGATCATCAGCCTTGCTGCGGGGAACCAATACCCTTTTAAATAAAGAAAGTACTGTACATGCAGGGGCTGGAGCGAATATTCTGGAGCTCAGAGCTATTAGGCAGCCCCGATAGAAACAAGCGTACATGTGCAGTGGAAATTGACAATCTTAACCTAATTTCGACAAAGTGCTGCTTCATTGGAAGCTTGACGGAGTAAGGCACAAGGACTATTAAAATTCAACTTTTACCATGGGGTTCAGACATGGTCGGGGCTTTGAAGCCTGGAAGATTGCCCAAGTTTGTCAATCTCTTTCGTCTTCTTCCACTTGCGAGGAGAATCTGCGTCATTAGGTGTGCCATCCATGAATAGGTAGTGAGCGCCATTATTGTTGGGCGGAGTCGACAGGAAGGTCATGTCCACGGCGGTTTCGCATTGGGATTGCTGCATTTTGGGGACTGCCTTATCTGGTACCATCTGCATGGAGTGTACAAGGTGCCGAATATAGAAACATACACGGGCTCTTTACTTGATCCAACACTTTGGCAACTTGTGGGCGAAGCCAATTCGATAACACTGAGTACGGAATACTCCGTACTGGCTCCGGGGTTAGTCCAGCCGGGCCTTGTCGCCGTGATCCCTCACCCAATGCCCAACCACGCGGGCGCCACTTGAAGTAGAATAAGGTACCCTAAAATTGGAATTACGCACATATAATCAGCCTCCAAAACCTCTCTTGCTATGTTCTATCCCAGCTAGACTTCCTGCCGTATCAAGTACTGCCCTGGCTCCTCAACTTCGATACTTTCTTCGCCGCTCTGAGATCGCTCGTTCTCTTGAATTTCGCGGTTGTCGTCTTCGTCTTCCTAGCTACTCTCTTCTTCGTCGCTGACTTCTATGCTATCGACGTCTTTCTCTACCTCGCACTCCAGCAAATCCTCGATCTCTTGCAACGTTTCATCTCCATTCAATCTGCGTTTCAACCTGAAGCCACTTCTCAAAGGGAGCAAAACGTTTCCAAAATACAAGGCCGACGCAAGCCATTTTCTTCGCTCGGTCGATTTCAGATGCAGGCACTTTGAGCACAACCCGCCGTCGTACAAGCCAGAAAAGGACTTAGTATAACACGCGTATACGTCATCAATTCCATCATCAATCTCGTTGCGCCCAAGCTCTGCGGTTAGCCAGTGCACGAAGTTTTTCAGCATCCTCGCAATTTGGTTGTGTTGATGAAATCGAGCACGCTTTGCCGCCCGTCTACATTCAAACTTGAGTTTTTGCCGATGGGGATTGTTCGCAATTAGTAGATGAATAATGTCCAGCCTTCCATTAGCAGAAGCGGCGCTCAGCGCAGTACGCCCATCGACCTCTCCTCCGCGTGCGTTTATATCCGCTCCAGCCTGTAAAAGCTTATGCACCATGCCATAGTTGCCAGCACTTGAAGCAATTTGTAGAGCAGTTCCGGTGCTAATGATACCGGCACCATAGTTCTCCATCCTTCCGTAAGCATCAACTTGAGCGCCTGCTTCCAACAACTCATCAACAAGATCTGACCTCCCATTGAGAGTTGCCCAGGTTAGCGGTATATCTTTCCAAACACAAGATGTTGTGTTCCATAGTTGGCCGAAATTGAACCCGTCATTGATCATCTCTTTTAATAAGGTTGTATTATCCAGGGTAGCCGCTACATAAGTGGGACGTAAACAGCTTCGCATAGACGGACAATTGGGACACGGATATCCCGATGGAATTATTTTCAAGTGATTGAAATCCCTTGAGACCAGATAATCTCGCCATTCAATCTGGAGGGTTAGACCGTAGGCGGCTAGTATTTTTAAAATGTTGAAAACCTCTCTGTGAAGCATCTCGCCTGTATCAGGATTCCGAAAACCGCTAGCTATTGTAAAGGCATCATCACCACAGCCGCGACGGATCAAGCAGTGTGATAGATCGAAGAGTGTAAGCTCATGGACCAGGTTGGGACTCGCCTGCAGGAGATACGGCAGGGTCTCTACCGCGAAGGATCCACTGATACAGGCGAGCAATATACCTTTGGAATGTGGCAAACCTGCTTTAGTAAGATTATCGATCATGCACAGATCGCCTTGGAAACTGGAATAATAATTGCCAGGCTTGTAGATTTCTGACCAGTCTACACACCAATTTTGTTGCTTGAAAACTTCAAGCAAAAGTTTTATAACTTCAATCTCTGCCGAGAGGTGACACTGCACAGAACCTCTAAGCATTCCCTGCAAAAAGCCTTTCAATTGCTTGTTAGGGCATTTCAAACGCAACATATGGATCACCGATTGGAGGGCTGCAGTATTGCCACTGGAAGTAAGAATTGCGATGTGGGAAACTTCATAGAGAATGCTCCACCAAGAGATAACGCCGTAAAAATCCATTGCTGAGATCAATTGCACTGCCATCATGCAGGGTTCTCGCGGCATCGACGACGCGGCCGTTTTCTTAGTAGCTCGCGACTCGATCACACATGGATCAATTATCCAAATTTCGTCCAGATTTCGTGCAATATCCCTGACAAAGGACCCAAATTCGCGGAAAAGGACCGATAACAGATGGGTGTTCTCAAGCTCCACAGCCAATCTTGAGGATAAGTAGAGGCTACCAGGCAATTCGATTCGTAAATCCAAGAGATATTTGAAATCATCACCTCTCAACAAGGATAAAAAAAGGCCCCGACATTTTGAACCGATCAACTACCAAAACCGAATGATAATGATCAGCAATGGGTCGCAACGGCGCTTAATGACTTTGAGAAAAAGATCGTGCCTCAAAGTGTACAAAGAGCCACATCGTGTCGGTGTACCTCTCTGAATTGTGCTGCTGAGAATATTAGCTGCTAACAAATCATGACCTTCTTGATGTTCTCGATGCGCCGCGGCATCGAGATTCTCAGAGTTTTAGATCTCACTCGTTTTTTGGTGATAATCTCTGAGAAAATCTAGAATTTGGGTCGCGCCTGCTTCCCAAGCTCTTAGAATTAAGATTTCCATTTGATGCAGTCAAAAGCATGGTGGACTCTCCGTCGTGAATCCAAGACAGCCTCGAGAATTGCATCAGAAATCCGTCGCTGCCTAAGACTTTCAATTGAGAAACATAATGGTTTCGACAATTTATTATCATCTCTGTCTTCAACATAGCTGTCGGGATCGATACCCGCATCCAGCAGTCGATGGACAAATTTCCCATTTTGTTTTGAAATAGCTATATGAAGGGCATAAAGATTGTGTCCAGATGTTTGCCAGATTCCATCAAGGGGTATTTTCCTTGCCAGGAGTTTGTTAAACAGACATTCGTCTTCGATTACGATGCTACTTAACAGTGTTTGCGCCGAGAATAAGTGGGTAGCACTTGCCTGAAGATCTATAATCCTGTCGAGAAAACTGTGAAGTCGTTGTTGCTTACCAATTGGAGGAATCGGTCCAGGATGTCGACATCAGAGTCTATAAGCCATGATACCAACTCATCTTCGTAAGGTCTCAAGAGTCCATTCGCAGAACCAGTCACAATGGACTCTGCGACCCAAAGGCAAGTATCAACGGCCGAACTTGTATCTGGTATCCTTATGGGGATTTCGAAATGGGCAAGCTGTTCCAGTAAGGTTCTCCACAATACACGGTCATCACCAGAGCCGGAAACACATAGCTCTTGACAAGACTTCCCCAAAGATGAAGATATCTGAAAGGCAACATTGGGCACGATTTCCCTCAGCCAATGCATGCTAGAAAGATGGGCCGTAGATAGCAAGAAAGGCTCACAGAACTCCTTAAGTCTGTCATGAAATCTGAGAAATGGTTGCTGGCCTGTGACAATCACATAGAGCGGCTTCATGAAGTCCTGGTCGACCCTAGCACTCTCATCTTGAGCCTCGCTTGCAACTCGAATGAGCGATTATTGTGGCTACACCCGGGACCCGTACTCACGTCCTATCTAATAGGGTGAATCAGGTCGGTGGATGAAGCATATTGTTATTATATACTAGACTAGATGGCTAGATATCTAGATAGTAAACACATAATCGACGATAAGAATAGATAATTCAAATAATTTATTATATTATTAATCGATATTGCTAACTAATAATCGATATTTGTAGTCAATAAAAAATCTAGAAAATAGCTAATTTAATATTAGATTTTTTTTAAAATTTGTTTTAATATTTTAGTTTTTATTTTTTATAGTATTGTCTAATTCTATTTATTTGTTTGTTTTTTATATTTTTTCTAATTTTTCTACTCAATATTATTTCTTAATATTAATTCTATTTGTTTTAATAAAATAAACTAATATAGCTAAATTTGTATATTTTGTTATAATATTAATTAAATTGATTTTTTTAGCGATTTATTTAATTTTAGCTATTTCTTGTTATTTGTAAATTTAATATAAATATATAAAATTAATTATTAAATATTTCTTCACAATAATATCTAATTGTACAAAACAATTAAATAAAAATTTAAAATTAATATAAATTATTAATAATAAATTAATATTAAGAATTTTGTTTAGAATTGATTTAATAATTATAATTAAATTAAAATTATTAGCTATAATATATAGTTTTGCTACTAATACGTTTTTTATAACGTGTTTATATTTAGTAAAAAATTAATAAATAATATTAATATATTAGTTATCAAAAAAAACAATAATATAATTTATTTGTAAAAATAAATTATTATTGTCAACAAATAAAATATTAGTAAATATCAAAAATTGTAAACATTTAATATTTAATAAAATAAAAATTAAATTTTATTTAATATAATTTATCTATTATTTGATTTATTTATTTAATATTATAATATTTTTAATTATCGAATTAATATATTGTGCGGCGAAATTATAATCGAAAGCTATTTTTAGTTGATAAATAATAACTATATAAATATTGTAAATTTATTAAATAATAAATTAATTTGATATAAATATTATTTTTTTTTAATATTACGCGTATTAATAAAATTTATAGAATTAATATAAATAATATTAAATATCTATTAATTTTGATTTAGTTTGATATTATTATTAATTTTGCTAACAATTTTATTATTAAATTTAATTAAATATTTAACAATTAATATTTTA
>JAGFMW010000126.1:0-40199 GCA_021030935.1 Astrothelium subdiscretum
AAATTGTAGTTTATTTAAATAATATTTATTTAGAATTCGATTGTTATACAATTATTTATATCAAAATAAATATTTTAGCTATAAAAAATAATAAATTTATTAACGATTTTTTGGAAAGATTTGATAAACTCAATACTATTTTAAACAAAATAAACGATAAAGAATAAGATTTGATATTCGATAAATTATCAAATAGAATCAAATATAAATATAAAAATAGACGAGTTTTATTTTTCGTTAAAAATTTTATTCAATAATTAAACATAAAAATATATAAATCAAACACAATTTAAAGATAAATAGGCTATATAAAAACTAAATTGAAAATAAAGATTCTTCAAATATTGTGTCTCGAGAACGTAATAAAGAAACTATATCTATTTATAAAGTTGCTACTATAACAATAATTTCTAACACTATTATATTAAGATATATAATTTTAGAATTTAGTTTAGACTAATTTAAATTAATTTTTAAGCAAAAAATTTGGTTAACTACAAATAAAAGATATTATCGTTGTAAACAAATAGACTATATATTTATAAATAATTTTTGTTTATTAAATAAAAAGAATATTGAAATTATCAAAACTAATAGCAATTTATTCGTTAAGTTTAAAAATATAAAAATATTAGATAATATTGCTAGTGTTGTAATTGTAGTAACACAAGATATCTTTTTATCAACAAATATATTTAATATTTTTTTGAAAAATTTATAGTTTTTAATCAAAATCGCGATTAAAAACTCTCGATATAAAAAAATATAGTTTTATTAGCAAATTTTTTTTTTCGATTTATTTTTAATTTCCAAAAAATAGATTATATTATATTGTTGTTTGTATAATAAAACAATTTATAGATTTAATTGATATATATTTATATATTAATTTTGAAGCTATTGTATATTTTGCGAATATTTTTTTGCGCGCGATTTAAATTTATTTTTCAATTTTTTATTCAAATCTCAATATCTCGAAATTTATAGATAGAAAAGTTACCAATATCGCGTTGATATATTTTATTTTAGTTTTTATAAAAATTAGTTTTTATATTAATATTATAGTGTGCTATATTATTGATTGTTGCTATTTTTTTGTTATAAAAGTTTTGTGGTTTGATAAATATATATTTTTTATAAATTTTAATTTAATTAAATTTATTTTTTATAAAAAAAATTGTTTGCGATATTGTATTTTATAAAAAATATTTTCTCGAGTTTTTTTTTTTCGTTTTATTTATAGCAAAAGCTTTTTTTTATTTTTTTAAAACCCAAAATTTTTTTTAAAAATAGCTTTTAAATTTTTATCGAAATTTAAATAAAACAAAAATATTTTGCTAATTTTTGTTTGATATTTTTATCGAATTATAAAATAATTAAAATATTAAATTATATCGCTTTTATTTACCAAAAGCGCTAATAAAAATACTATTATTATATACAATATTTCGCTTTTAGACTATAAAAAATTTATAGCGCTCAAAAAAAATCTAATATTTGAAAAAATTTCGAAAAAATTATCAAAAATCTATCACAATTTTTAGCTAATATTTTTTTTTAAAAAACCGCAAAACTTTTTTTTTTATTATTTATAGAATCATACAATAAATTTCAAAAAAAAATTTGACTTTTAATTTCTTATCGAAAATTTTTTCACGAAAATCAAAAAATACTAAACACAATAAAAAAATATATCGATAATAGATTAATAATTAAAATTATACAATCAAATATATTAGATATAGTTTTATCTATTTTATTTATTTATAAATTTAAAGAAGATATACAAATATATATTGATTATAGAGTTTTTAATATATTAATTATCAAAAATCGCTATTCAATTTTTTTAGTTAACGAGATATTTAATTGTTTATTCAAAATCAAATATTTTATCAAACTAGATATAGTTTTTGCTTTCAATTGTTTTTGTATAAAAAAAAAAATAAATAAAAAATCGCGTTCACAATATTATTTGATTTATACAAATATCTAATTATATTTTTCGATTTTTGCAATATATTAAATTTTTTTTAAAAATATATCAATAAAATTTTGCGAGATTATCTCAACAATTTTTGTATAGTCTATTTGAACAATATTTTTATCTATAGCGATACTCTAAAAAAATATAAAATATAAATCTATAAAATATTTGAGAGATTTATACAATTTTGTTTATATTTGAATATTAAAAAATACAAATTTTTTGTTCAAAAAATAAAATATCTTAATCTTATTTTAACTATTCAAAAAATCAAAATAGATTTTGCTAAAATACAAATTATCAAAAAATAGCAAATTCCCAAATATCTCAAAAATATTTAGATTTTTTTAGATTTTGCCAATTTTTATCGCCAATTTATTTATCAATTCGCAAATATAATTATTTTTTTAACAAATTTCACTAAAAAAAAATCTAGAAATAAATTCTATTTTTCTACAAAATATATTCAAATTTTTGATTATTTTAAAAAAATCTTCATAATAGCTTCTATATTAGCTTATTTTGATTTTATTCGCGAAATATAAATAGAGATAGATATTTTAGAATATATTGTTGTTAGAATATTTTCGCAAATAATCGATAATATTTTGCGTTTTGTCGTCTTTTTTTTTATAAAAATAAATTTATATAAATATAATTATAAAATTTATAACAAAAAACTTTTTGACTATTATCAAAAGTTTTCGAGCAATAGCGTTCTAAATTGATAAAAATTAATTTAAACAACCCAATTAAAATTTTCACTAATCACAAAAATCTAGAATATTTTATAACAATCAAACGTCTAAATAAAAAACAAACACAATAAATAAAGTTTTTTTTCGAGTTTAACTTCAAAATTATTTATCGATTAGACAAATAAAACTAAAAATTTAATAGTTTTATTAGACTATTTGGCGACAAATCAAGCAAAAATAATCTATATAATATCTATAGAAATTAAATTTTTTTGCAATTATATCGATTAAACAAAAATATCTTTTATACTATAAAATTTGTATTTTTTATAGTCGGCGATTTTTCTATATCTTCTAATATAAATCCGATTTTGTGTATAGATTAAATTTGAAACGTTGTTCTAAAATTAGTAGTGAATTCCGATATCGAAGCTAGTCTCGAAATTGAAGTTGATTTCGATTTTAATCAAATATTTATATCAACAATTTTAGATCTCGCTATTTTGTTCGACAAAATTTATAATTTCAATTTTTTTGTTCAAAAAATTATTAAACACAAAAATACTAAAATCCAAATAATTTCAAAAAATATCACACTAAAAATATTGCAAATTTAGATATATTATTAATATATTTGATTAACAAACAATTTCGAAAGACTTTATATTTTTAAATCCGATTTTTTACAATTATAATTATACTATCTAGCACACAATTTTTTTGAAATAAAATATAGTAATAAAAAAGCTATATATAATATTTTATATAAAAATTATTATTGGCCAAATATACAAAACTATATCTCACGTTATATTCATAATTGCTATTATTGTTTTCGGATTATTATCTCGCGAAAAAAAAAACAAAAATTTTTTTATTTTTTATTTATCGCTAATTAAAAATAGCAATATATTATATTCGATTATATTATAAATTTTTTTAATAGCAAATTCCAAAATTGTATTTATAAATATATTTTGAATATTGTCGATTGTCTCACAAAAAAAAATATACTATATCTATAAAAATATTTATTGTGAAAAAATTTGTTAAAGTTTTCGAGAATAAATTTTGAAAATATTATAAATATTTAGAGTTTATTGTTTTGAATTAAAATTTACAATTTATTAATAAATTTTGGAAACAATTTTGTTATTATATAAAAACAAAACTTAAAATTGCAATTACAAGTTACGCGTTTATCGATAAACAAATTAAAATTGCAAATACAACAATAAAAATCTATTTTTGTGTTTTTGTCAACTATTTGTAGAATAATTAAACACAATAAATAGCTCAAATGAAATTTGTATTTAACAATTATATTTTTAGCACAACAAATATTATATTGTTTTAAGCTAACAATAGATTTTTTTCAAAAATTGTTTTAAACAATTTTATTTGAAATTTCAAATCTTTTGCGTTATCAAAATATTCAAATTATTGTAATAAACAAAATTATAGAATATATCTAATAATTGAAATAATTGCTATATAACGAGATTGTTTAAGTCTAAAAAAACCAATAACGTTACGCGAATTAATATCGCGTATTAATATTTAAGCTATATATAAAAAATTTAGTTTAGCTCGATATTCGCAATATTAAAATAAATTATAATATTATTAAATTTGATTATTGTTGTTTTGGTTTTTTTTTTATTATCAAAATTATCAAAATAAAATTTATTTATTATTTTAATTTATTCAATAATATAAAAATACACAATATTTTTTATATTTTTTTTCTTGAGTTATATTGAAATAATTTGTATTTAGATTAAATTAATAAACTATTTTTGTTTATTGAAATTGAACGCAATAACGCTAAAAAATCGATTCTCAAATAGATAATTAAAAAAATAGTGAATAGCCAATATAATAGATATCGTTGATATTATAAATATAAAATTGTTTATAAAAAATATAATATTTTGTGAAAATAGTAATTATTGATCGATTTCGTTGATTGCCAATATATTTTTATAGACTTTTATTATATTTATTTTAATAAACCCAAATCTTCAATATTTTTAGATTTTATTAATTGAATCTCGATTTAGCTAGATATATCAAATCACGCTATATTGTTTAATATAAATTTAGAAATCCACAATCTCAACGCTAAATTGGATTATAGTTCACAATCTATATAATAAATTAATTTCACAATCCCACAATTTCGATTAAAACAATTCGAAACTAGCGTTGCTTTTAATAATTTTTGCTTTAAACGTTTTGTTGTTAATTAAACAATTTTTAATTGGCTACCAATATAAATATAAAATGCTATAGAAGCGCTATAGTTTGTAAGGAAAATAAATATTATATTTGGCGCCCTAATAGCAATATTGGTAGATCACGCGCATATGTTGTTGATTTGGTTTGCCCGATATAGGCCCATGGTCACGTGATCTAGCGCGCTCGCGCGCACCACCGCCTGTAAATAGCACCACCACGCCTAGATAGCCTCTTCGTGCAACTATCTATCAACACCATCCAGAAATTTTGCGTTTATTCTAAAAATAATTAATTAATTAATAATTATTTTTGCTATATATTTAACAAAAATATTTGTGTGAATATCGATAGTTTTGTTGTTGATTACTACTATTATATTAATTATATTTTGTGAATTAATTGTTAATACAATCTTTTAAACTATTATAATAGCGCCAATCTATATATATAGCTTTAAATATACTATATATAGTTTTGAGAGCGCTATATAATTTCTTGTAATTGTAAAACAAAATCTTTAAATTAAAAATTAATTCAAAAATATTCTTAAAAATATAAACACAAATTATATTAAATTAAAAAAAAAAACAACAATAAATAAAAAAATATAAATATAAAAAAAATAATATTCAAAATAATATATCAAAATTATTATACAATTCTCGCAAATAAATATAAAATAATTTTAAAGTATTTATTATTAATTTGTTAAAATTTTAACTAATAATTAATTTCAAATCAATTAAATTTCACAAAATTAATTGACAATTATAATAACTAGTAATTTTAAAATAATAACAAAAAATAATAATAATTTAATTTAATACTAATATATTATTTATTTTGATTTAATAATTAAAATATATTATTAAAACAATATTCTTTAATATATAGAAAAATATTATTTTGTATTAATTACTATTAATTTGTAAACAATTACAAATATTATAAAAAATAGTAAAACTAAAATTAAAATAATTGTTATTAAATTTAAAATATTTATATTTTATCAAAAAAATTTTTGTAAAAACAATAATATTTTACTAAATCAAAATAGTAATTATAGTAGTAAATACAATAAATTTTTTAAATTAATTAAAAAAAAATTAATTAAAAAATTAATTAGAAAACAATTAACTAAAAAATTGATTGAGATTTTTTTTAAATAAAAATAATTAATTAAAATTTTTTTTTGACAAAAATAGTTGTAATTAATTTGATAATTATAATACTTTATATTTAATCAATCTTTATAATTATTTAAATACAATATTATTTTAATTAAATAAAATATATATTTTATTTATTGACTATTTAGAAAAATCTTTAATCTAAATATATTTATATAGTGCTTAAGCAATAAAATACTTTTATTAATATTTAATATAGATATTGTATAATATAAAAAAAATATATAGTTTTGTAAAAATAATTTGATCGATTAATTGAAAATCACTAATAATATAATTATCAAATTAATCACAAAAATCTTCTTAAAAAATACTATTTATAAAACTATATTTGATTTAAAAATTTTAAATAATATTAATATATTTAACAATTTCTTTAAATATTATTGTGATTTTTTTTTTAGATAATATAATTTGATTTAGTGTGTTAGTTATTTCGATTGATATTAACGCATAAATTTAACGCATAAATAATTAAATTTATAGATATATTAATCAATTTGATTGATATTTGTAAAGTCTTGATTACTTTATTTGGTAAATCGATAGATTGAGATTAATTAATAAAAATTTGATTCAATAACGTTTAATAGCACTTTTTTAGCAATTTGATTTTAACAATATATTAGAAATAGTAATATATATTTGTTTTAGAAATATTTAAGAATTTTTCTAAAGTTTTTAAAATCTTGCTAATTTAAATAATTAAACTAATTAATATAACTACACCCAAAATTTATACTTATATTTTATCTAATAAAGTAAATTAAGTTGATGGGTAAAATATATTGTTATTAGATACTAGGCTATGTGACTAGATATCTAGATAGTAAACACATAACCGAATTATTTCTATCGACAATAAAGGTAAAAAATTCAAATAATTCACCACACTATTAATTAATATTGCTAGCTAATAATTAACATTTGTAGCCAATAAAAAGCCTAGAAAGTGGCTAATTCAACAATTCTAATAGATAAAGTCGCCTAAAGGTATACCAGAAACGCGGCTTGATAGAGCTATATATACTCTCGGCGAAAGATAAAGGCAGGGGTCGCATAAATACTTAAATTGAATTAAATTAAATATAAATAATTTATGTATAAATTAATCCGAATTAAGAATAGTTATTTATAAGTTTCTTGACCGCTATTGCTATTTTAATCGAATCGACGATTTAATCGCGCTATTAATTTTAAATAAATTGTACAAAACAAAAATTGTAGCAAATAGTAAATATTTAGCAAAATATTTAGTAAAATATCTAGTAGAGTATCTAGCAAAATATCTAGCAAAGTATCTAGTAGAGTATCTAGTAGAGTATCTAGTAGAGTATCTAGCAAAGCACCTAGCAGAGTATTCGGCAAAGCACCTAGCAGAGCATTTGGCAAAGTATCTAGTAGAGTATTTGGCAAAGCATCTAGCAGAGTATTTGGCAGAGCACCTAGCAGAGCACCTAGCAGAGCATTTGGCAAAGCACCTAGCAAAGCACCTAGCAAAGCATCTAGCAACGTAATTAGCAGAGCACCTAGCAGAGCATCTAGCAGAGCACCTAGCAGAGCATCTAGCAGAGCACCTAGCAGAGCATCCAGCAAAGCACCTAGCAAAGCACCTAATAGAGCTCTACTCGCTGCTTATTTGCTGCTCTATTCGCTGCTTGATTCGCTGCTTGATTCGCTGCTTGATTCGCTGCTTGATTCGCTGCTCGCTCTACTGCTCGCTTTGCTTTGATAGGGTATTCGATAGGGTATTCGATAGGGTATTCGATAGAGTATTCGATAGAGCATCTAGTAGAATAATTAGCAAAATATTTAGCAAAGTAGCGAATAAAGCAGCAAATGGAGCAGCGAATGGAGCAGCGAATGAAGCAACAAATAAAGTAGCAAATTAAGCAGCAAATTGAGCAGCAAATTGAGTAGCAAATTGAGTAGCAAATTGAGTAGTGAGGCGAATAGACCTAAACCTACCACGTCACGTGTATAGCGGTCGCGTTGCAAAACTTCAAAATGGCACTTCTTCTTCAAAAATGGTTCAAATTGAATACTTCTTTTTGGGCACGATAGAGAAAAGCGTTCTCTAAAAATCGTATAGAGGGATATTGAATTAAGGGCTTTGAAGAAAAGTTATCGTCGAATCAAGTTTTTTGCCATACAAATTTTTGGTGTTTGCAGGGTCCACACTAGCCAACCCTTTCGCCGAAAGACAAATTTTATTAATAGTATTGATACTAGATACTATAGATTTTTCAAGAAGAGCTGATAGAAAGCCGAGAAATAAAATAAGTAGAATTCTCTGCGCCTTTTAGAAGAGGCAACCCCTTGATATATATTATCAGGATCTTCGATATGCGGAACAAGAATAGACATAGCGTGGTAAATAAGAGAGAGGGTCAATCAAGCAAAGACATGAACTCTGAGTAGAGAAGCAAGATAATTAGAAAGTGGCGAGAGAACTCTAATCACAATTGACAATAGACACTTCAGCCGGGCTCATAACCCGAGAGGAAAAAGGCGACGCCACACTTTCCTCCAGAATCACAAGAATAGCGGATGCTCGGAACTAAATTTGGTGCTGTCTCTCCAATGCCACTCGCGATTGTACTGTAGAGGTCCGAGGCGAAATTGGTTTTAAAGAATGTTCATTTGGATCATGTCTGGTGCTTGATGGCGCGATGGCATATATATTCCAGCACTGACGTCGTACCACCGCTACTCATCAGAGGAAGTCGAGGAGTCATCATCCAAAACTTCCTGTTCTGATTCTGAATCCTCTTCGACAGTCTTGCCGTCGTCCTCCCACGCCATGCCGTTAGCGAGTATCATGCATTTGCCGGTCAAGATGTCCAACGACCGCATTTCGAGTTGCGGAAACGAGTGAGTGAGAATCCTTATGGTTTTGGGAGACATCATACGGGTCGCGAGTGCTTCTGCCTGATCCACCATCCCGGCTTGCAATTTAAGAAATTCCCCGCCTTTGGAACCGCATAGTGTGGAGTGCTTGGCTGACGTCGTCATCGGTGACTTATTAGACAGGCTGAGGTTCACGAGCACTTCGCTCAAACGCAAACTAGTGTCGTGGTTTTGGGGCTTCAGAACATCTGCGCAGATGCTGCGCATGCGTAGTCGAAGGCGTCTCAGAGAAGTAAGAAGGCCATTAATAGTAGTGCAAAAATGAAAATCATCCAGGATGGTGGACCTCAGGCGGGTACCACTCAGGTCCAGCTCAAGGACTTGCAGATTTTGCACCGACACTAGGGCTTGCATCGTGGATATTGAGAGGTAATCGGTCCAGGGAAGATAAGGGTACCGATCATAGAGTCGATCTAAGACTTGTACACGTATTATCCGCAATTTTTGAGATTCTTTAGCGATACTGGCAAGTTGGGTGAGGTAAATGTCCAGCACTGTTCTCCTTGCTGCAAGCAATGCGAGTCCCATTTCCCCATTCCAACTCGAGTGATCCAAAGCATCCCTAATCTGCGGATAGGTAAGATGCTCCGGTATCGAGCTCCAGTCTTCAGATCCCTTCAGTTCAAGATTCAGAATCTCCAAGCCGTCTTTGATCAGAAGTAGATTCTTCTCCACGGCCTGAGAAGACAGCAGACGCCGTAGGGTCTCCAGAGAAAATTGGAGGTCCTTGAAGCACGCAATACGAGCAAATTCGAACCACTGCTTGCAGACTGTGAGGCGGGTTATGTCCTCACGAAAATAAGATGAGCCCACATGATCCATAACTTGCATCAGAACCTCTGGAGGTAATTGTAGGAGCGGCATGGAGTATTGTGCAAATCGAATAGCGTCCGTAGCATCGGCGTATCTGCACCAAGAGGTTTAAACTCTTCACGGATGGCCCGACGAAAGTAAGAGAGACGTCAAGCCAACAATCGATAGCTCTCCCACCGGCGTGACCGGTACTTTCTTCGCGGCACCTTTTCGTCCTGTCTATGGATGTAGCAGGCGTGGCAGGCTAGGTCCTTTGCCTTGAGGAACGTAGTGACGAAAGGTTTGAGTTGCTGCGCGAGGGGCAAAAAAAGACTGGGCTGGACTTTAAAAAATCACATAATTGACCGTGTGCTTTGAGGAACATGGTGTAATGGTGGGCTGCGACAGCACAGCTTTTATTATGCTGAGCGATTAGCGACCGCTTGTACCCATGCCTTACTATTGCCACGCTCTATTCCCCGACCTTGCTCTTACTTCCATGTAACGATGCAATAAGTCCTGGCGGCCATGAATTTGTTCATGCAGACGCTGTGTAACGTGACCCGATGCAAGGCGTATCTGGCGTGGCCGGTCGTGCTGTGGCCAGGGATTGAGCGGCAGGTCGCCACCAGGCTCCACTCCGCTGATACCGGCTCGGATATTTCCTCAAATAGCTGGTCTTTATCAAGTAATGGGTGATTGGTCGTGGAACGGGGCCAAGGACGAGATTGGAGGATCCTGAAAGGGTTTATGATCAACTTTTGCGGACGAAATATGTTGTTCATGGGTGTCGATTATGGAACTTAAGAGGTGATGGCCTTGAACCGCAGCGTGCTATGATTAAAGCCACCCTCGACGACCACACTAACTTATTGACGAGCAATCGTTATCTATTAACGAACATCGCCGCGTCTCTGCCTTACTTCGCTGCCATGATAAACTTAGACGGAAGTTTAAAGGTCCCATTAAGAGTTACCGGGGCACAGCTCGCCATAAACGATACCGTGACCTTGGTCGGGCGATAATCAATGAGCGGCAGCGTCAGCGACGTATACTACTCCAAGAGATTCGCGAGAAATGGGAGAAAGAGCAGCCGCTGATTGACATTGAGCGGCAATCTTCCGGTTTGAAGTTTACCGAAGATGTCAAGGTTACACTGGACTGTTCATTCGAGTTACTTCCTGAACAAAAGTGAATAATCGAGACCATTATGACTTTACCCGGACAATCGCTCGAAGAAAAGATTCACCGATGGATGCAGCCATTAACGTAGTCACTGAATACTGCAAGATCGAAGAAGGTGGATCGATTCCTCGCAACCGTCGCGGCCGACCTCTCAACAGTACGCTGCCAACGATAAAAGTCGAAGACAACTTACCCGACCGATCACGTGAACTTCCCAAAAGAGCACTAGACGATGCCATTTTATCTTTGTTCAAAAAGAAAAGGCCTCTACGCTGTTTTATATGCCTAGGAAATAAGAAGCTACCGATAGAGAAACGTGTCTACGAGTTTCATAGTCCTAGAGATCTGACCAATCACTTCCGACGCAGGCATCTCTCCAAGCTTGGACTCGACGAATAGAGCGAGTGTAGGCTCAGCACTATGACGCTGAAACACAAGATGCATCTTCAAAACCATGCGTTGAGCGTACATGGGACTTTTACCTAGCTCACAGTATCGCCCACACGACGCATCTCGACGAGCAACCGACCCTTCAATGCCAGACGACATCTCGACGAGCAACCGACCCTTCAATGTCAGACGACATCACAACTCGCAAGCGAGGGCAGAGCCAGACTCGGAGGACGTCTCCACGCCGACAGCAGCATATCCTATCGCCGGCAGCGGAGCAGCTCACGATCTTACGGCCTCCGTGGAAAGTAGGGGACCAGTTTTGGGCTTCAAGAAAGGCCAGGCTCGGGCGTGCAGCCTGTGTGCGAAGCCACTGGAGCACAAGATGCATTTCCAGCGCCATGCATTTGATGTCCACAGAACCGTCTCGTGACGTCGATTTTGTACTTTGGCATGATTGGTAAAGAAGTGGAAGGGATGCGGCGCTATCAACGTTACATTACGCTTCCGTGGACGAGAATTGCGCGGCTTGGGATTATGCTTGCACAGATGCATTCATCGTCTTCTCAGAATGGATGGAAAAGAGTGGATGTACGGTGGAATTTGACAGCTCACTGCGTAGTTCCGATTTCGTCGTTTCCCTTCGACAGTCCAAATCCAGGAAGCGTCCGTCCCCTCGGACTCGCTCAAGCCCTCCCGCCTTCAGGTTAGCCAAATCTGCATGAACATCTGGAGCAGAGTCCCTGGGAACCCATGACGAGACCCCGGCTTTGAGACGACGGCCGATGACGAGGAGGCTATGCTGGTTAGGCTGGACGCGCTGGCTCGGGTATAAAGACCGACCGTCCCCCTCTTCTGAACGCTTTCCCTTTCCTCACAGCTCTTCGAGATCTTACCGGAATCGGTCTATACGTCCACGAACATGCCGAAGCAGCCTCGCTCCCAGAGAAGCGCTCAACGACAATCCCCAGTCCGTGGACGAGTTCAAAGGCGGTGAAGCACACCATCGACCACATTGCCCTTCGAGAAACTGTACGGTGCAAACTATCTCAACATCAGCCAGTATGGCACATTATACTCGGATAGACGCATCCTTGAGGAGCAGTTGGCAGCACTGCGGAAGGCTTTCTGGAGCAAGCGAGAACTTATCGCCATGACAGGCGCTGGTATCTCTATGAACGCAGGCAGTGAGTTACTTTTCCACCTGTGACCAGGGGGTACGTGTTTGACTGATAGTGTCTTCAGTTCCAGATTTTCTCAGTCTTTGCGACGGCAAGCCGAGCACCGAAGTGTTCGACATATCTGTCTATGCTTCAGATGAATCTACCGAGAAATACCACAAAATATGCGTCGAATTGTTCAACAAGGCTACCAGTGCTCAGCCGACTGCGTTCCACCGCTTTCTATCTGAGCTTCGCCGGAACGACCGCTGCCGGCGTCTCCATCTTCATCGGCATATCACTCAAAACGTCGATTGCATCGAAACCAAGCTTCCATCGTTGTCTCCAGACGAGGAGTCAGGAAAGGGCTCGTTCCCAGGTACCCAACAGCTACATGGCCGGATCGAGCAAATGATTTGTCAAGCTTGCAAGCAATGTCTCCCGTTCAACCCTCAGCTCTTTCATGGGCATGAAATGCCTCTCTGCCCCGAATGCATCAAGTCAGAAGCTCGACGAGAGCAGACGATACTGGAAGGTGGAAGGACTCTGAGATCCCGAGGTATTGGAGTCCTTCGGCCGAACATTACTCTTTACCGAGATTCTAGCCTAGATGGGTTAGACATTTCAAAGGTGATGAGGAAAGATCTCCTTCACAGAAGTCCTCTGGATTGCGTGTTAATCGCAGGGATTAGGCTAAAAGTTCCTGAAGCTGCGAAGCTGACAAAGAATTTATGTCGTGCAGTAAAGAGTTGGGGCGAGAAAGGTCTTGTCGTATATGTGAATAAGGAGCAGCCATCTTTTGGCCCGGTCCTTGATTCTCTCATTGACTTTAGGGTCCACTGAGACTGCGATACATTTGTTTCTCTAATTTAGGGCGATGGAAATGCATGTTACTAATTCTTTACAATAGGTTAAAGTTGCAAGATTATAGTGGTTGAAGCTCTAACGTTGCTCTGGTTAAAAAATCTATATTTATAAATAATATATTTGTATACAAATTTGATAATTGTTTTGAAATTATTTGCTATTACAAATTTATCTGAGGTCCCCTGTCCGTCGAGCCCGTCCCGTTCAGACCGCGTCGCCCGGGGAAACGCGCTTCAACATCCCCCAACAACAAATGTCCTTCAACGACCCTCATGACGATCTGCGCGTACAGTTCACGTTACCACATGTCCGCAAACGTGCTTTTCTTACAGATCACACCATCCCCGGCACTCTGACTGTTTTAGCGGTGTGCCTTGTCATCCCATTTCCTCAGAATCCATGTCAATCGGCGGCCACAACGGAACACCGGGCTCTCACGTTCGAAGAACGAGGCGTACAACCCGGACACCTTCGTACGATTAGTCGCGCATCCAATATACGGTCGTCAACATCCCGAGCATGAAACAGAGGCAATCAACATGCTCCTCAACGACAAAATTCAAACCCGCCGGGCGAGTTCCGCCAAAGATGAAGCAGCGCATGGAAGCTTGCGCAACAAAACCCGGACCTGCGACCACGACTAGCACAATGCAGAAAGGATTCATTGAAGCCATTGAACCGAATGGTGGTGTTGAAGAGACATTCATCAATGTGGCGGTGAGATGCAGGGGCCGAAACGAGCCGGAGGTCCGCGAGAACAGCAATCTGGTCGTCATGACGGAGGGTATCAAAGGCAAATCGGTAGAGCTTTCAATGGGACCGAATGCGTTGAGCAACAAGACCTACAGTTTTGATCGGGTCTTTTCTCCAGCGGCGGATCAGAGTATGGTATTTGATGACATTGTCAAGCCAGTTCTGGAAGAGGTACGTCAATAATGAAAGACCGTAAATTGACGAACGTGTCTAACCAGAGAAAGATGCTCGCCGGATATAACTGCACCATCTTTGCCTATGGCCAGACAGGAACCGGAAAGACACATACTATGTCTGGGGACATGACTTCTAGCCTTGGAATGCTCTCAGACGCAGCCGGCATAATCCCTCGAGTGCTTCAAAGCCTGTTTAGCCGACTCGATTCGACCGAGGAATTTGTCAAGGTATCATTCATCGAGCTCTACAACGAGGAACTTCGCGATCTCATTTCGAGAGAGGAAGTAGCCAAGCTCAAGATCTACGACAATCCCTCGAGGAAAGGACACGCCGCAACCATCGTGCAGGGCATGGAGGAGAAGCACATCAGGAATGCTGATGAGGGTATCAAGGTCCTTCAGGAGGGGAGCTTGAAACGTCAGGTTGCTGCGACCAAATCCAATGAGTTCAGCAGCAGAAGCCATACCGTGTTCACCATTACAGCATATGTGCATCGCACCGAGGATGGCGTCAATGATACTATCCAAGCTGGGAAACTAAATCTTGTTGATCTAGCCGGCAGCGAGAATATTCAGCGGTCTGGCTCCGAGAACAAGCACGCCGCCGAGGCAGGGCTTATCAACAAGAGTTTACTCACGCTTGGAAGGGTTATCAACGCCCTCGTCGATCGCAACCCTCAATCTCACATTCCTTATCGCGAGTCGAAGCTCACGCGTCTACTGCAAGATTCACTCGGTGGAAGAACGAAAACTTGTATAATCGCGACAATCTCCCCTACCAAGAGCAATTTAGAGGAGACAATGTCGACGTTGGATTACGCTTTCCGAGCGAAGAACATCCGAAATCAACCGCAGTTGAACAAGCCTGTCAACAAGAGAATGTTTATGGCTGATTTCGCCAATGAGCTCGAGAGGCTTAAGGCCGAGCTGATCGGCCATCGTCAACGCAATGGCGTATACTTGTCCAACGAAGCGTATGAAGACATCACTACCGTGAGCGAGTCGCGAAGGATAGTTCTCGAAGAACACTCGGCCAAGATTGAGACGCTTGAGGCGAATCTGCGAAGCAAGAGCCATGAAGTTTTCGCTCTCACGACGACTTGCTTAGGCCTGAAGGAAGACACCGAGAGCCTGAATACAAAGTTGAAACAAGCAGAGGAGGCCCTTGACCAGAAAAACCTTGTCCTTTCTGTTGCCCGCAAGTCTTTGGAAGAGGAGGCACATCTCCGGAGTGCACATCAACAAACAGAGGAAAAGTTAACCAAGGTTGGTGGAGAGCTCATATCCGTTCTATGTACGGCTGTCGGCGACATTCGAGGCCTCCATGCCAAGGATGAGCGAACTGCCGATCTCCACGCTCTGAACTGTCTTGCATGGAATTCGACCCAAGACCAGGTATGCGACAAGACCTCCATAGTTGAGCGGAAGATATCAGAGCTGCGCGATGGACAGTCTCTGCACATCTCGAACATATCCGAGAGCATTCGGGCATTTGTTAAAGAGAGGCTGGCGGAATTGTCGTCGGTGCAAAGCTTTCTCGACCGGCAATTCTCTTTGATCAGTGACGCCAGAGGAGGTTTGGAACGGAACACGAGGGATGTTGTGGATGAAACACTAAAAGAGATGGCGATTGTCCGCGATGTGGTTAAAGAGCGCGTTGGCCTGAGTCTTCAGTCCGTCTCGGCAGCTACAGAAAGAACTGTAGCGGATATTCTGGATGAACTTGGCACATTCAATCATAATGTGAGGTAGTGCCCCTCTACTAAATCGCTTTGCTGACCTGAACAGCTGCACACTTCGTATGGCCTGCTTGATACGGAATTGAAGACCGCCTTCGAAGATCTGACGGGTCGTATCAACTCCCAGAGAGATCAATCGCACAAGCACAGACGGAAACTCCAGGAGGCCTCCAGAGCAGTGGTAGAGCAGAATGCGATCATCTCCCGGCAAATGCAAGAAGTGATCGACGACGAGAGCAGACAAGCTGTCGAAGAGCGCCAACAACTCATGCTTCAAATTGCCAGCCTCATCAGCGCAGAAGCTGAAGCCCACGAGTCGCGCCTCACCCAAAAGACTGCTAAACTGCAGGAACGAGTGCTTGGGATGAACACAATGCTTGAAGATTGCATAGCCCGATATGGCGATGCAATGGACGATTGGGATACGAAAGAGGGACGACTCCTTGATGCTGTTTCAGCATCCAGAGGGGTGTTGAAGGCGAAGTCGGACGTCATTTGGAAGGCGAGTTTGGCGGCTTGTATCCCCGTATCCTGCGACTGACCTTACTAGGCTGCAAATGATCATATAGTCTCGATTCAAAGGACCGGCGAGTCCGTTCATGCGGAAACGGTCCAAGTCGTCGACAAACAAATCGCAGACTTCGATGATGACATAAAAACCCTCGATCACCTTGTCTCTCGCGCTCAGTCCCACAATTTTGAGCGCCGCGATGCGGAGGCAAAGGCTATAGCTGCCATATCTAGTGCCGTATCCCGGTCGCATAGGACGATATCACAACACCTCGAGAGTGGCACACGGAGTGTCAGGAGCTTGGGTGATGAGGTTGACGTTGAGACGCACATTGTTTCAAGGAACATTGATATGGCTACGGAGAAGCTTTGCATACCTCTTGCCGAGCTGAGAGAAGAAGTTACGAAGTCCGTGCCACGAGCGTACGAATCGACCGGTGATACT
This sequence comes from Astrothelium subdiscretum, assembly GCA_021030935.1. Taxonomy (NCBI): domain Eukaryota; kingdom Fungi; phylum Ascomycota; class Dothideomycetes; order Trypetheliales; family Trypetheliaceae; genus Astrothelium; species Astrothelium subdiscretum. Next base: position 17,044 of record JAGFMW010000126.1, read on the forward strand.
CCGGCAAAGGTCGAATACCAATTCTGCACCAATCTTCCTCGCACAGATTCGCACGAGATCCTCATCTCCCGCATGCACAATGGTGCCTCGCTGAGTAACCCTGACCGACGAATAGCTATCTTCTCAGACTCAGATATGTTGGAAGATGCCGAGCAAATCCATTTACCACCAAAGGGTTCCACGTCGTCTCAGCATGGGAATGCCCTGAAGAGGATCTTTCGAGAGATTAGCCGGAATTCCAAAGCAACACTTACGTCCGAACCAACACGCACGACGACACCGCCGGACAAGGAAGAGATGAAGCCAACAACAAAACTGCCAAATTCACAGAACGGCAAGAAAAGAGCGGCGCAGAAGGGTGAGGTGGCGAACATCATGCCAGACTCATCGGCTGACGTGCACCTCAAGAGCAAGATCCAGAGGCTGTATTGAGAGGAATTGACGGATGACAACTTTCAATCAATGGATATCAGGTGAATCCTTTTCCAGTCAGATTTAATGCATCAAGGAATGTGAATCTTGACTTCTAGACACAGCAAAGACTGAGAAGGCATCTTCGCGGCTTCCCATGTTCTGCAGCAAACGGCACTTCCATGTTGAACTCAAATACCCACGCATTCTCTTTGTGGCGTATCATCGCGAGAGAATGTATCCATGGAAGGAACTTGCAGACCAATATTGCTCCTCCTGTCTATTGCCCGTCGCATCACTCGTTGGGCCTCTAGCCTGGCGCTTGGGTCGAAGCTGTTATTTCACTTAATCTCCACGGGCGCAACGGGTGACATCAAAAACACGGTCCTCCGCCGCACTTGTCCTGAAAAATTAGAGGCTTTTTCATTTGGCAGATCTCGAGCTTTCATCGCTCCAATTCTGGCTGAGTAGGTAGCGTCAGATGAAACGCGCTCCAGAACTGGGCACTTACGTTGGTTGGAGGTTTCTATTCTCGACACACAGATGATGCACGAGCTTTAACTCACCGGTATTCATTCGGGATGAAATCCCGCCCCACGGCGGCTAGACTTTGGTCTGCGCCCTTCCGCTCCGCAGATCTGCGATGTTATGCCCCATATTCTAGCCGCGCGTGCACCGCATTGTCGTGTCGTCGGTGCTTGGCGCGGGATCCAATGAGACGGTTCCTAGCAGCGCCAGGATCGTCGCTATCCACCCCTTGCACGGGCTGAGGTGCTATGGTAGAAGAAATCCAGTAGATTAAGGACGCTGTAATCAGGGCAATGAGTGGAGACTAGATTTGACAAAGGCTGGCGGTCATCTTTTGGCTGAGAGCAGTGACAATCGGAGACCACCCAGGTAATGGGCGCCCACTCGCGTTCGCAAGCATGGCGCTTCGATTCGATTGAACTGCAGCGCAGCAACGAGGGATGCTGCAGGCAGAGAAAGGCTGAGAGGTGGTGGCAGTCAGAGTAGGAGTGCTTCTAGGTATAAAAGATGGGCGGTCTCTCATCTGATCTTTAGACAATCGCAAATTCAAAGCTCAACCCGTATCCGAATTATCCTGCTCTTCTCCGAATTTCTCGACAAAATTACTCCTTAATCAACCTCTTGAAACTATCCTCACAAGGATTTCACGTCCTCCGGGTCGCCGCCGAAACCTTCAGCCTACCTCATCTCCATTGTCAGCCATAGATTTGGCTGAATATTGAGGATTTAAATCCAACCCTACCACTTCCGATAGCGCCTACCTATTGCTCCCAGTGTGAAGGAAAACGTGGCTCCTGGGGAGAATGTGGGGCTTGCAATGGCAAGGGCTTTCTAACAGGATCTGATGGGAAATCCAGAATGGGCAATATATGCGATGGGAAGTCTGTTGTGAAGTACATGTGCACAGGGTGCCAATGCAAAGGAACCGTCCGAACTGACAGTTATTGGATGTTGTATGGTGGAGTGTTTCTGAAATCACTGTATCGTTCTGGAGAGGGTCGACCGAGGCTGGAATTCTTTCGTATTAGCATCTTTCAGGCAGCCCACTAGCTCACGGCCTTTTCTCTTCCTGTAGTACGTCGTCTTAGGCTGAGATCTAATTATTTGGTGTTTGGGATTTCGGCTGCAGCTGCGATAGATCTTGATGGAATCAACGTAGGTGCACATGATTTCAACACTTACGCGTTGGTCGCCTAGTTCGATTGACCGGTTGGGGTAGGCGTGTGTGGTGTTCGCTGCAATATTGTATGTAGAGGTAAAGTATTGCATATATGCAGCCGCTGCTCTCAACTAGTAAAAGCACATACTCATATACAAGCTAGAATAAGCTTCCTCCTAAGCTGCTGGAAATCTCTGCTCGCTCCTAGCCCGCATCATTGTGACTCATCACTTATCGACTGTTTGCTCGACTTCCCGCCAGACGGCTCTCCTATCTTCTTAGATTTGTCGCTCTTCGATCGACGAGAGATGACAGAAGGGGCGAAACAATCAGTTTAGTCCACCTAAGTCCAGTTCACTGTGCACTCTAACTAAGCTATATCTCGTAACCATCAATAAGAACAAAAACATTCTAGGACAGTTGAAATAGGATCGTCACAAAAATTTAGCCACTTGTATTTCTACACGGCTTTACCTAAAACACTATGTAAACGGGCTGTTCTCTGACCCCTCCGGGGCCGTAAGAAGGTTCGCTGGATCTACAGATTATCCACACAACTACCCTTGCTTGAAAGGGCAAGGCTCGGCCTCAAGATTCTCTGCATTACCAGGGGAGGATTCAAATTCTAGATCAGTGCGATGCGCGGGTATCGGATGTTAGACTAGGTATGCAGGACTTGCATAAGCGAGATGTACTACCGGCCGACATGCGATTTCGTTTGCTGGGCATATTTAGAGATATATCATTATAATGCGCGAGTATCGGATCGATGGCGCCGACACCACCTCTGACCACCTCGTACCACCTCGTACCACCTCTGACCACCTCGACCATTCTATCACCCCCGACCATTCGGGCTACGAGCCATTCCATTGGCCACGACCATGAGCACATCGACGATTGATTCTCCCCCTGAAAGCCAGCGGTCGGCACTGGCTTCCTGAACTGTGACCCACCCTTCAGCTTGATCTCATACCTGCTATGGGTGAAAAGGGATTCAGGCTGGGGTAAAAGCAATTGTGATAGAAAGTAATGGGGGCGCAAGTGCGCTGGACCAAGTACACACATAAATATCGACGATGAAGCCGGCCTCGTTCGATCATGTCTATGCGTACGCCCGAATCTGCCCACTTTCTCATCAATCAGCCCAATGTCTGTTTTGAATTGGATCCGTCGCCTTGTTGCCTATCTTCAGGCCTTCACCACTAGGAATAAAGATGCTCAACCAAAATCTGATTTCTCATTTCAGGTCAAAGATATTGAGAATAACACTGCCTTATCTGTCTGCTCCGTGCAAACATATTCGACCCCAGTTTCCCCAAAGAGTCTTAGGGAGCACGTTCTCGGTCAGAATTCTTTCCGTGATTTGACAAAGCCGTCGAATATTTGCATGGGTAAGCCCCGCGTATGTCCTACACGATGTGAGTGCTTATGCTCTAGTCCAGATGTCAAAGGTCCCGCGCAACAAGTTGGCCAAAGCAAGACGCTACTGCCTCCCGCAATGGAAAGTCTTGTAACTGCCGAAAGTCAGCCACGATGGGACTTGAAAAAAATAGAAAAGTCCGCAAAGTATGCTACAAACGGTCGAGTGGTTGCATTCTTTAGCCGGAAGAGTATGGTCAATAAAGAATCAGGGTGGGTCACAGAAGAATGGGACCAGGTGGAAACACATTTGAAGAATCTGGAAGGCATTTTTGATGCTCATGAAAAGATGTGGGAAGCGGGTTTGCTAGATGACCTGGAAAGTATGAAATGAAGATGTGATGGAAAGCGGAGAGATGAACTGGGTAGAATTCTTCCCGGAATCTATCCAGCTGGGAAATGAAGCGACTATTATGCCTATCATTTTTACTGCTTAGAACGTTCTCGAATGATTGCTGAGTCGGCAGCAGTTTGGCTCGCTGAGTTGTTCTCCAGGATGAATCCGGCAGAATCGCCGGGGCAGCGCGAAGTCAGCTAATTGGCTAGTCAATTCGGGTAATCACTATTCCTACTTAGGTAATCAAGTAAGACGCTCTGAATTTTGGCATGCTCGCCCTAGTAAGGCTTTGGAGAGTGTTCACCCTTTCTCTCGGTCTGATATATTAGTCCAACGACGCGGCGAGATAGAGATAGCGCCCAAGATTAGAAGGGCCGTCGCGCACAACGCACACGCTGAAGCATGAAAATCATGTGACTTGTTACAGTGAAGGTTGCAACCATACCTAAGGTGAGATTGTCCCGAATTTACGTTTCGCGGGGTAAGTGCAGCTCTTTCGTCTCTTCGTTCCTCTGAGTGCATACTGCTGCGGCTCAATCGCTGCTCTGAGAATGCAGGAGCACGTGGAGATCCCGCAGCTGAAGTGTGGTTTCAATGATGATCAATAGCAAACGCCCATCGGCGCGCATCCGAAACGTCCTCGGCTGTCTTCGTTCATCATCAACCACGACCATATCTTGATCATCCTGTATACAGGCGCTAATTTAACCGCTGGTTCTTATATTTATGATGGTCTTTAGCCAACCCACATGTCTCCCAGCAAGTGTCCCACCAACGCGCGTACGCTCGCGAAGAGTATTCTACCCTTAGCTTTTTCCCCGTACTGCTGAATTGCCGCCTATACTTACAACTCATAGGGCAGCAAACCCCGGACGCACAGAAGACTCGACAAAATCCATCGACTAAGACAGAAAATCGATCGCGAGCAGCCCGGGCAGCCAAGGTGTCGACCACCAATCCTTCTGCGCCCAAGTCTGGGCGGTCTACGAGACAAAAGCGTACGCGCGAAGTTGAGCAACCGCATCCTCTCAAACGACAAAGAATAGGCTCTAGCAACAGTGATATCGCTACCGACCAGACTGAGACTCAGTGCTCCAAAGGACGAAAGCGGAAGCGCAATTGCGTGGATGAGATCTCAAACAAGCGTCCGGAAACAAGATCTCAGCGGCATATAAAGCCACTTACAGCGGCAAATTTGGAGACGTTCGATAGGCAATCAAAATCGGGTTCAACATTGGAGGAAGAGATGACTCGTAAAGACTCGAAAAATGGAGAGAGAAAAAGGTCTTTATCCCAACGACCAAGCTCTACGGACTTGAATCAAGACGCCGAATCAATACGATCGCTGAAGTCATCAATCACAGCCGCAAACTATCGCAGTTCCGTTCTTGGGGGTGCACGGATCATCATTCAATACAAACCTCCAGCGGATCAGCATGAGATCCAAATATACATAAAGAAGATTTTACAACCCAAGGCTCCAGACAATGGGGAGTCCGAAATCCGTGCTATTGCAGAGAAGATGTACGAAGACCTTACGGATGCCCTTCATGGAGCGAGCAGGGAAGATGATTGCATCGAACCCCTTTTTACAGCTCTTGCTTCCATGGACAAAAATAAGAATTTCTATCTTCGAAGGAAAGCAGGTATTTTTGTCCTTCGTGATGTACATAATTCATGACACTCATCGTTTTTCAGCCTGGGTCGTCGAACTCAAACCTCCCTTGCGGCAGAGTTCCGTCCTCGAGTCTGACGACGCTGCTGCTCCACCAAGAAAGCGACAGGCCGAAGTGCCTTCCCTGTCTCCCGGTGTATCACAAGCCGCTATGCCTCCACCTCCCAAGCCAGACCCCTCACCCTTGAAAACCCCTTGTCCGGATATTACGGTTGGCCTCCGCCATTCAACACTAGTCGGAGCACTAGAAGCCAACGGCCTCGACGACGTCACTGCCAGCGATTTAGTCGAGGATTTGCAAGCGAAGCAATCCCTCTTCTCCGAGCCTACCCAAGCACCTCTCGGCTTTCGATTCCCTCCTCTTGTGGTAGAAGGTAAGTCTCATTCGACGGGTAGAAACATCTATGAGGCTCAGAACCAGGCTGCCGTGTCCGGAAGTTACATGATTAGAATACAACAGCAAGTCGCTAAATTGAAGAAGACTTCGAGCTTGCCCGTAGGTACCCACTTGGCCTTTTCGATAGCTACTCAAGGGCCCTTCCTGGAATTGTGGGCACACTATACTGAGCTAAAACAAGGCTCAGACTTCTATTACATGATCCCCGTCGTTGGTAGTTCTTCATTATATCCAGCGCAGATTCTGGATTTTCTTGTGGCCGTGGACAAGGTAATGACATGGGGCAGTTCTGATTTTGTAAATGAAATGGCCGCACAGCTAGCTTTGGTAAAAAGGCCTGTACGGTAGATTTTTGCACGGTAGATTTAAATCGGCCAAAAGTGCCCTGTCAGCAATTATGAACAAACCACGCAAAATCTCCACGGCCCATCTGATTTTAGCAGCCACTACTCAGCCTCGAGTGCATCGCCTACGATCAGGTAGGCTTTTCATGCTCTCTTCATCGATGCTAGAGATACAGATCTGCGGCGACAGAGTTAACGAGCTACTCGAGTAACACCGGCAGGCTCATGCCTCATCACGCGCCTCTGGGAGCGCAGCCCCAACAGCAACCTTGGCCTTGGCAAGTTCACCGCACGGGCGTCCCGGCCCCCGCCATACTTTCTCATACCTGTGGCAAAAAGGAAGTTAACTTTGAAGAGGGGCATTCTGACACCCATGCTCCGAGCTTGGTTCGCCCTCCTTTGGTGGGTGTGATTTTCTATTGTGACTTCTCTTGCTATAGGCACCGGATACGTTAACATCAAAAGGGAAAGTAAAGAGTTTGCGTTATAACGAGAAAGCTTCCATAGTATAGACGCCTTGTTCAGCCATAAGTAATCGCTCCGTAATAGTTAGAAAGTATAGACCCTGGAAGAAGTGTTCTTGTTTGGAGATTTTCAGGGCGGACTGGTTGTGCTTATAAGATCCGAGCATTGCGGATTAGGAGGGGGGTATGAAACTAGAGTGTGTGATGTTATGAAGTTCTGTAAGTCGTGGGGCCTGGGCAAGGGGCTTGAGAAAGGGAAATCCTGTTAACAAAGTCTTTCTTCTTCATCTTACCCTCGTCCATAAGGGCCGCGTGTGCCTTGATCCTCTGCACGTCACGGTTGTACTGTTCTAATTCCAGGACCTTCTGGGCGCCGAATGCCGCAACCTCGTTTTCGCTAGCTTCTCTCTGGCACCTTTCCCACCTATCAGAACCTACATGCTGTATGAGCTCGTTGAAAGGAAAAGTGCAGGGATCGTTGAAGCCAGTTGTAAGTAGCATGTGGATCCACATGGCGCCGGATTGTTCGGACCAGCAGACGAGCTTAGAGAGCCCTTTGTTCTCATAACCAGGCATTCTCGCCTCCTCTTTTCCTAGAATGCGTTTGAACATATCCAAGGATCTCAAGTAATGGGTAGTAAATCTGGCTGGCTCCCCCTCAGAGCAGTCCCATGCTTGGTTTGTCGGCCGGTCCATGAGAAGCCACCAGGGAGCCGAGCCGAAAAGCTGGGCCGGCCCAATATAAGACCATTCAAAGTCAACTACGCAAATAACCGTGAGAGGTCTATTTCTAACCATTAAATTTGCTAAGCCAAGGTCGTCGCAGATGATCTTGAACTTGATAGAGTCGTACTCGTTATTAACAAAGTTAGGAAGTATAGACTTCAGGACTTTGAATAACCGGTATTTGGTCGTAGCATCGTATCGGCCGTACGTTGAGTTTGGTTAGCGGATAAGCTGTTCCCAATCTCGTTCGGCGACATACTGAAAGTATTCGATTGTGGATAAGAAGCCCATGTCCCTGTCGCCTGAAGATTATGATATTGGTAGAAGCATACAGACAGTGCCTAAGGAGCGTACTGAAAGTGTCGACTCCTCCAGTCTGGAGAATATCATGAGCCTTCCAAGTTAACGGCCGTATTGGGAAGTGGAACTCGGGATTTTGGAGATTCTAGGCTGCCAATGTGGTCAAAGTTGAGCTTATACAGCTGAAGTAGGAAATTGGCAAACTGCCTGTACATGATCTCCATCTCGTCGTTGCTGAAGTCTTCCTTCAAGAGTCTTGTGCCGTCGTTTACGTCCCTGAGCAGGTCGTTGAGGCTTACGCCGTCCTGAATAAACTCCATAATTATGAACGTACCTAAAGAGAGAGGGTTCTGTGATGCAACGGCCCAGGTCTGGATCTTCGAAGCCGGTATCGTGGTTTTATTGCAGATGAGATTGATAACAGCAACCTCCATGGCGACCTTCTCGTCAGCACAACTATCATGGACCCTACCAACTCGCGGGGACCGAAGTAGCCAGGCGACGCCGTCACTGAAAATGAGCTTGAGTCCAGCATTGTATGAGCCATAACAAAGATCGTTATCCGCGAGCCGGCATGGGGGGCAGTCGTGATGGAAGCCGGATACCCACGTGTGAAGGCGGCCACTTCGAAGCATCTCATTCAGGCGATCCTCCCAGAGTTCGCCTCGCACCTTCTGCATCAATTCGGTACGCTCATCAGTGTCCATGAGCCCTAGGAGGAGGATGGGGCAAGACTGGAGAGATGATGGGGTACGTTCCCTCGTGTGGTAAGGATCTCTGGAACACGGCCAGGGTCTCCCCTGGTGGTAACTCGCCGCCACATTTCTGGGCTACTGAACAGGCCGTGAAAGCGAACACACGGACTTTTATTTTCTCAATACTTATAAAATGAATGAGAAGAGAAGAACTATCCGGCGCTGCCACGAAACGCACTACCACTCTATTCGCTCTACTGCTTTGTTCGCTCTATTGTACACTCTACTACGCGATTTGTTGCGCGCTCTAATACGCGCTCTACGATTTTCTTTGCTGCTTCTTCTACTTACTACTTGCTCTGCTAGGTGCTCTGCCAGGTGCTCTGCCAGGTGCTCTGCCAGGTGCTCTGCTAGGTGCTCTGCCAGGTGCTCTGCTAGATGCTCTGCCAGGTGCTGTGCCAGGTGCTTTGCCAGGTGCTCTGCCAGGTGCTTTGCTAGGTGCTCTGCCAGGTGCTCTGCTCGCTGCTCTACTTGTTGCTCTACCTGCTTTATTAGCAGAGATCATAGCAGCGAGCAGAGCATCTAGTAGAGCATCTAGTAGAGCACCTAGCAAAGAACCTAGTAGAGCATCTAGCAAAGTATCTGGTAGAGCAGCGAGTAGAGCACCTAACAAAGCACCTAGTAGAGCACCTAGCAGAGCAGCTGGCAGAGCACCTAGCAGAGCACCTAGCAGAGTAGCGAGCAGAGCAGCGAGCAAAGCAACAAGCAGAGTAGCGAGCAAAGTAGCGAGCAGAGTAGCGAGCAGAGCACCTAGCAAAGCACCTGGCAGAGCACCTGGCAGAGCACCTGGCAGAGCACCTGGCAGAGCACCTGGCAGAGCACCTGGCAAAGCACCTGGCAGAGCAGCGAGCAGAGCAGCGAGCAGAGCAGCGAGTATAGTATAGATAGGTAGGTGGATAGGTAGGTAGGTAGATGGGTAGGTAAATAGGTAGTAGTAGATAGGAGCGACTTTCGAGATAACGTATCAAGGTCTTGTTTTAGGTAACGAATTAAAGTAGTTATTCTATCGAATTAGCACTCAAAAATAATCTCAAACGAAAACGTATATTTTGAAGTAGTCAATTCTCTATATTCAAATACTCACTAAGATTGTAGAAGATAGTAGAGTTAAAAAAGTTCAAAACGACTATATCTCGACTTTCGAGATACACCAAAATCGCGATAAGAGTAGCTCAAACGGTAAAATGAGGAGTCGAGATAGAATCTAGCCTATATAGGAAATGATCAGTGTAAAAGCTAGGATTCTATCAGCTAGCAGGAAACCCTAGCTATCAAGAACGCCTCATTTTGCCGTCTGAGTTCACTGGGATAACGTGAGAGATGCTTCTCATCGTCGCTGCCACCACAATTTAGCGTCATACCTTAGTTAACCTCCTACTCCTACATTACGATCCTCATTCCACGGGTTGGACGACAACCTTCATGGCTAGCGACACTCTTCGGGGGATTGGCTGGTCAGGGCTCAAAAAGCCCTCGCAGCCCTGGAGGAAGATCCGGAACGACTTGATTGTGTGAGAACGCGGTTTACCGATTCTCAAACATCTTACAAATCTCACCAATCACATAACTCAACTCGACCTCAAAGTTCTAACCCCCCTAGCAAGGAACAGCAACGTCTCGAGGAACGACAAATTCAACTACGACTGAAGCGTTGGGCGTCACTTTCTTATGAACAACTCGAAGCTCAGACGACAGAAGAGGAAGAGCGGATCTATGAAGCAGACAGGAATCGTACGTGCCGCCAACCCGTCGAAACAAACTTTTACAAACTCGCGTACGAAAACGTCAAGAAGCGTTGGGTTGAGCAAGGCATCTGGAATGACAAGTGGACTAGTATGGCTTCTGGGGCGGTGTGGAAATATGAAAACCCGCTTGAGCCTGAGTCGGAATCGGAGCCCGACAATAACGCGGAGTCCCAATCTCCTCTTTTCTCCTTTTACCCAAGCAAGCTTTCGCCGAAGTTGAGAGGACTGAAGAGCAACGAAGAGAAGCGACAGTCTGCGGAGCGACAGTCTGCGGAGCAACGAGCTAAACGTGAGCGCGAGCGTGAGGCCTCGCGTCCATTTCATCAGTTCATTTATCAGGTGTCGAAAGAGCGTGAACGAATTCAAGACGAATAGGGAAGCGGGGACGTTACTGCCGCTGGTGCCACCACTGCCGATATCAATACATAGGCCTACGAAATTGTGAAGAACACCTGGATTAAACGAAGGATTTGGAACAATAATTGGGGTATACTGCCCGGAATGTCCTGGAAGCACGAAGAACATCTAGAGGAGGAAACTACAGATGGCCCTCCTCTTGCTCACGCGAACCTACTTGGGAACGGTAGCCATGAAGCGAGAGAAAGTCATATCACAACTATGAATGGAGCTCCTCTCAGACAGAGTTCTGGACGTCCTGTAACAGATCCTTCCCAAAGCGGCATTTTTATGAGAAATCCTTCTCCCACCGAATCCTTCTCCCACCGAATCCACTCATCGCCAGGGGTCTAGCGCCACAAGACTGCCTGCAGACATCAATTCAGCCGGATTAGAGAATCGCGCCGCCGATGAAGAGCGATAGCCATCGAATTCACGTCGCACAAGAAGTAAACAGGTTCGTTGTCCTGAGACGAGGCAGCCGCCGCGACGAGGCAAAAGGATACCATTACATGAAGATCGGCACTCTCAGCCGGCGGCAAACACATATCTTCGGCCAGTTCACTCTTCAAAGGCATCAAAAGCGGCCAAAAAAGGAATGCCTAGACGATCTGATACCTCTCAAAAGGTCTCCTCCAGTGATCTACTATTGCTATCTGGATCGGATGTTACGGAACCACCTCCCAAGACTGCTGGTATACCTCCACGCAGAAGTCAGCGTCTACAACCGCCAGAACCTAGCATGGCTAAAGACCCAGGCTGGGTTGATTCTCATATCCCGGTCAAGGCCGAAGCAGACCGCTGCGGCTAGCAGGAAGTCCGCAAGCTCAGCGGAACCTCGGGGAATATCCAAGATACAACGTTTACAGACAACACGGCAAAAGGCGTGAAAGCATGAAATCTAGATACTACATTAAATCGCGGACGAAGGATGCCAACGTAGACGCTGGCTGTTGAGCAAAGTTGGAGTCCTATGCACTCCCTAGCTGTAGCTCAACACTTCTTGCTCCTAGAAAAGCGGCCCTCCGTTAATCGTGCAAGTAATGGGTCTATCACCTTGATATGAATGGCATGACGGAATGTTTCGCTCGCCGGCCTCTTTTCCAGGCTGAAGAAGTGATTGGATGTAGCGCATTCTCGTCGAGGCGATCAGGCCACTCTATTCCAAGGTTGGGTGTCGGAGTCAGGCACTTGCCCCAAAGGGCTGACTAATAACTTCCACACCACCCTCAGACCGCTAGGTTGACCATCCACAAAAGAAGACAACCGCTTCTCGCAAATTCGCCTCCATGGCTCAACTGTACTCTTTGGAAAACACCATTACACAATTTTTCCAATCTGTGAAAGGTGTATCACGTCAAGAGTGCGATGAGTTTGCAAAGACTCTAGCGGCTTCACCAGTAACTCCTTGCCCGATACAAGGCGCCTTTAGCTACACACTCTACGCCGGACCAGAGCAAGGAAAGATTGTGCAATTTCGTACCGAGCGTTTGGATCATAATTTACTTGAGTTGGTGCGATTCACATTCGGCGACTTTGTACCAGAATGTTTATATCAAGGTACTATTGGCAATCCATCCTCTCTAGATGTCTACGTGATGGATAGAGTACAAGGTGCTACGTATATTGAAGCTCGGATAAGGTTTCCACTTTCTAGTGGAATGTCTAAAGAAATGAAGATTTGGCAACGTACTCTTATAACAGATTTCGCAAGGTATGGCGCTCCTACTCACTCTAACTTAACTAATAATGGGATAGGTTCTTTGCCCGGTCATGGATGAAACCAGCATCTCTCAATCAAGAGAGAGCCTTGCAATGTCGACAAGACCTCGAGCGAGATTTAGATCTTCTCCGTACATCTCTCCCCGCACGGTTTACCGAATCGATCAGTCGCCTTCATGATCGCATCGATGGACTGTTCTCCGAATCATACCCTTATTCGGTCACGCATAGCGATCTTTGCGAGATGAACATTCTTGTGGATCCCGAGACAGGACATGTAAATGGAATAATCGATTGGGCGGATACCACTATCCGACCCTTCGGACTGGCTCTATGGGGTCTTGAGAATATCTTAGGATACATGGACGACAAGGGTTGGCACTATTTCGACAACCACAACGACCTGGAAGCTCAATTTTGGTCGACCTTTGAGGAGGAGATTGGTGGAACCATGACAGTTCACATTGGGGAGAAAATTCAGCTTGCGAGGCAGGTTGGGATTTCGCTACGACATGGATTTGGATGGGATCCAGTCAAGGGCAAGAAGTGCGTTCTTCATGATGACGAATCCTTACGTTATCTTAGTGCACTGTTGCGTAGATAGCGAAAGACAGTCCGGGTGCCGATAATACCATCGTTCTTCTGAATGTGAATCCTAACGTAGACGAGCATGGACATGACCGCCATCGATGTTTTTTACGCTCATGCGACGACAGCTGGCAGAAGACTTGGACGCAAACTTTGAGCCGATTGGCCGGCATGGATCACGTGGGGTGCGATTCATGGTCAGACTGGTGTCCCATGGGTACACGCTCGCCGCCAAGTGCACGCCCGTTGATTTCGTCACTCATCTAAAGCACGAGGCTGCCATTTACGACCGGCTCCGCTCCATGCAAGGCATCCGCGTGCCTACTGGCCTGCATACACACACGTCACTCGTTTCGGGATGGGGCTATGGTAGCAAGTGTGGGGTATGGAAACGGAGTTGCTCAGTCTCACGGATGCTGCCTGAATCCGTAGCCATGGCAACTTCCAGCTAGGCACGTGACTCTCGAAGCTTCGATATAATGGGGGCAGGTAAGTTCATTGGTAGATGGACGACAAGGGCGCTAAGAGAGATTCTCCAGACCCGTTCCAGCTCTACCTAGGTAGGCAACCACACAGGGACCATGTCAGGTTCGGCTCGGCTCTGGGACTCGCTCAAGACCATGTGCTAAAGATCGTGATTGGACCAGCGTGCCGAGCAAGGCTCACCACAGTGCGATTCATCGCGCGTTGCCTTTTCGGAGTGTGATATCCTCATTATTGTATTAGACGGGATGATCATCTTCTCGCCTGCAAAACTCTTCGTAAATTTTTACCCAGGCAGACTGCCGCAATGACTTATTCTCCACCAAAGTCAACGGTAGAAAATTGGGAGGATCGAAGCCAACGTTGAGCAATAGGCAACAATGGGTGAAACAGGCAGAAAGGTAAACGGCGGCGCCAATACATCTGGTGTTCATGCTCTCCTGGACATACATATGCTTCACTTTAAGCAGGGGCTCTGACGCGTTCGGATGCTAGGCAGCATCGTGGCCGGTCGTTATTTGATGCCAGATCATAATCCTGTTACCTCATCAAGCGTCGGCAGCTGCTGCCTGGAGTACGCGAGGCTATCCATCTGCAGCTCTGGAAGTAGGTATCGGCGAGTTTATCATAAGCTGTACTCGAACCTCTCTTATCATATCGATATCCGATCAGGAAGAAACAGGCTGAAAGAACAGCTATGAAGGCATAAGCCACGATCGCCTTGAGAGATTTTAGCGAGATTCTTGGAAGCTGTGGTTATGTACTCACCCCGATTCCAGCAATGTCAGCATTCCCTGTAAAGCTCAATGAAGAGCACAAGACACCGTTGCAGACATCTCCAATCCTACTGTACGCATCCTTGTTAAAGGCTTACGATGCTAGCTGAGACGATAGAATAGCGCCGGAAACACTCTGGTCTGGACGAAGCAGACCTCTCAGAAGCGGGACTAGACCTGATGTGCCTTTGTGAAGTTCATTGTACAACTCGGCGGATCGAGTACAATTAGCGTGGAAGTCGAAAAGCTGGGAACCCATGGAGCTTACAGATTGCATTAGAGGGAAGAGCTAGCGTAAAGGATAAAGAGTAGCCTTATTGTTAGGGCTAAGCGCTCTCTTGCTGGCGTTGATCAGCACTTGCTGTGCCGCTGTACTGATGACAAGGTAGCGCCCCATATGTGCATGAGGTGCCATGAATGATGGGTACCAATCGATATTGTAGTCCAGGAGTCCGCCTAATAATACTAGCCTATAATGTTCCTCAGTAGCTGAGTAGGATGACGAGCTGAAACTTGAGGCAGGCGTACTTGCGGAATGAACCAATGTCCACGTACTCCGTAATGTCCACCAATATGCACTGCGTAGGTTCGTCCCCGGTTATAGTTGGCGGGGGTTTGTAGGAGTCTTGGCACGGGGTGAGAAACTTGCATCCCTACCTGTTATACTGAGTATGTACAATCTAGGGTGAAGGGGGTTTCGCTCCTTCTTTTCACCCCCTGTCAACTTTCTCACCCCATGCCAAGGCTTCTACACCCCACGCCAACTGTGACCCGCGTCCGTTTGCCTGTCGACGGTAGCCGCACCACATTGTAAGCCTGCGGGCATCGGGTCTCCCGCGCTACAAGCTAAGATTAAGAATACAGTCCTTCTTTACAGATTTACACCCTTGCACCTCACAACATGTCTATTCGCTTCCGCGCTCAAAACAAGACAGTGCCGCGATCGTCACGAGTAGGTGACTCGCCACACACAGATCTCATGTTTGGCCAAAAAATCCCGGAAAAGCTCACTGTAGCTGCAGTGTTCATCGCTCAATCGTGATCTTCACTGTGATAGTACTCTTCTGCAGTGGGAGCAGCTACGTATGAGCAACCCCCCCCCCCGCGGGGGCTACCATATCTATCTAATCTCAAGCGGCAGCTGCCTGGCGCAGGTGCGACAGACAGTTGAAAGGCAGATCGCAGCTCGCTAAGCACAATGTAGAGATAATGAATACATAATATCAGGCTACCAGTATTCAATACCTGCCCAAGGGTCGTCCGCGCCGCTGACAACAGCAAGGCCTACTTCGAATTCTTTTAGAGGCAGTGTGAATGGCATATTTGCTGTTCACAACGAGACAAGTGAGCCAACTATCGCCGCAGGTCTCGAAGCTTTTGTAACGCTGAGACCTCCTAGTCAATATTCACTCTCATCTTCAAGGTGCTGTGATGTTCGCCGGCTTCCTGGCGTACTTTTCCCTGCAACTTAAAAGTTGGGAACCAAACATAGATACAGCTGATGTAATTGTCTTCACCATGCACTTCTGCGGCATCATAACGTGCTTGGTTCTTTCCGCCACGTAAGTTATTCTTACTCCACATCAAAGTGTTTCCAAACTCATATCATAGCTTCCACACTCTTATGAACCATAGTCCCAAGGTTGCAAGTCTTGGGAATCAGCTAGACTACTTAGGTGTGATCATGTTTATGTGGGGCTCTTGCATACCCCAAATCTATTATGGATTTTGGGCAAATCCTGGGCTTTGCAAATTCTATTGGACAACGGTAAGCAGAAGAAATGAACCAGTAAAGTGTTCCATCAACTAATTGCTGTCGTTTCCTGTTCTTAGTCCACGCTCCTCTGCCTCGGATCGGCAGGCGTCACAATTCATCCTAGGTTCAGAACACCCGCTTTTCGCACACAAAGAACCATCATGTACACGTCGCTTGGGCTCTCAGCAATCATATATGTTTTGCATGGCATCGTTCTTCATGGCTGGCATGTGCAAAGCCTGCGGATGAGCTTGATGTGGGAGCTCTTTACAGCTTTGCTTTTTGTTTTTGGTGCAGGGCTATACGCCCTGAGGGTATGTGCGTTCCTAGACCTATGAAATGAAGCTGACTAGGATCTAGATACCTGAAAAGTGGTATCCTGTACGTTTTGATATATATGGCTCAAGCCATCAGGTGTTCCACTTCATGGTGTTGTTCGGTGGCTTGGCCCATACAGCCGGGCTGGTACAAGCATGCATACACGTTCACCGTTCCTCTGGAACCTGAAAATCTGTCAGGACTGGTTGGCTTCCGTGCTTTTGTCGCCTCAAACCTTCTTTCGTCATTGGTTGTAGCCAGGTGTCTTATGGATTACGTGGGTTTGATATGAATGAATAATCTATAATTCAGATGGAATCACGGTTATTGTCTGACTTGTACGCTTCATTTAATATGCTGAATTAGGTTAAGATATCTGTATCACCTCCTTACAAAACTATAGCGGTTGGATATACGACAAGAACAGCCGGCCCAGCAACAGCAAGATTAGCGGCAAGCTAACTACCTAGCTGTTACCACCAACTCCCTCCAGGACTCCTTTTCCTTGTTCTCTCTTCGTCCTACGCATCTTAGAGCTCTTTCTCAATCGCCGGCCTTCATTTGACTGCTGCCAACGTCGGGCAAAATGGCAAGGCCAAGTGAACATTGGCCAAGTCTGACCAATCTAACCCCGGACTCTGAGAAACGTCAGTGAATCCAGCTTATGCTCTCTTCGGCAGACTTCGAACATCTGAAGAAACGTGGAATAGACTCGCGGCGGAGACACCAAACGAACCAACCTCTCGATGTCGGTTGTAGTATAAATCCAACGCATTTTGCTTCTAGCCTTAATATTCTGGTTGTGGATCCCGGGTTTTCCGACGTCTACTGCATCGCTCGGATTCCACATTGCACCATCGATGACTACATCAGGACCTTGTTGCTGAGCGAGATAGCTACGATAAACATCATTCGCAAACGTCCAAGCGTTCCGGTACCTCAGATTCGAAAACCTGAAATATCCACAGACCAACCGTTTCGATACCCATGTGTTTTCATGGAATACTTGGGTGGCCGTGCTCTCGATGACGGATTGGCGGTATCTATACCTCCGCAGTATCATACCAGCGTGGCAAAACAACTTGCAAATGCCTTCGTCGAGCTCCAGAATCTGTCGTTCAGCCGCATTGGGCAAATTCAGTGCGGAGAAACTGCTGATCAGCCCGTGAAAATCATTGCCATGGGGTGTCACTACTCACCTGGCCCCTTGGAAAATTCACTGGAATATTTACTACCAAAGACAGGGGGGAAGTCGAGAAATAGTTGCTACGCACCCGAACGATCCAGACTGGCTCACAACACGTTGAGTGCTGAAAACAGCTCTAGCCGAAATCGTTATTGCAGATAGAGTTCAAGGCCTCTTTCCGCTTTACCCTCTCAACCCCCATTTTGGCAATCTTCTTTTTGACAATGAATACAATCTGACGGGGGTTATCGATTGGAGTAAAGCCCAGGTTGCTCCCATAGAATATTTATCGCAACGTCGCTCACGCGCTGGTTGTTGGGATCAGTTCATCGCTTCCGTGGGTCGAGTGTGGGTTAACCGGCGGTAAAAGATCTTGCCAGTTTCAAGTCGAGGCTGTAGTGTCGAAATTAAAATGGATTACTTCTCAAGTAGAACGGGTGCAACAGGTGCTGCATCATGGCTGGGTCATAAAATGTCAAGCCAGCAGCGATTGGTCAGAATTGACGGGTCATTGTGGGTTACCCCTGTCAAGTCTTCACACATCGTCACTGAACCTGTTCCACCAAAGCACCCAACTTTGAGTTCCCCTGCGTTGGTGGCTGGCGCTTATTAGACGCTCTTCCAATGCTTCATGTCTGACCCTCTCTCTTCCACTCGCCATGACTCCCAGACGCACACGTGCGACTGAGCAGAGATCTCCAAAACGTAGCTGCCCCGCCCTCTTCACTCAGCTTGCCATACTGATGATCCCAAGGGACAGCGTCTACAGGTATTCAAAAGCACAATCAGACCACCGCTGCCGTCGAGTCCTCGCCAACTCGAGCCCTGCCCGGCGATCTTGGGCCTCATATCGATCAGACCCAACCACAAACAGAATCGTCAGTCGATTCCTTAGTCGCCGAAGCCGCTCGACTAGAGCGTGTCCAGCCACCCTCAAAGGTGTCCGGGAAAGGCAAGTCCCCACAATCTCAGGGACGGAAACGGAAGCGCAAACCAGAAGACGAGGAATCGGTCGAACGACGTCACGGGCCTTCACAGCCTACAGACAAGCCAGCTCTCGCTCCCGCTTTCACACGCCTTAGTAGGAAGAACCTTGCCGAGTTGAACAAGTTCAATTGTCCCAAGGAGCCGAAGACGTTCGATAGTATGTTGGAGAAGAAGCGATCTCGGTCGAGATCAAGCATCACAGATATTGCTGAGGACAACACCACTACAATCTCTACTTCCACCCAAAAGTCGTCACTCTCACTCTCCGATTACCGCCTCGTAGATCTGGACCGTCAAAGGATCGTGTTTGAGCACAATCATTTGCCCGAGTACGTGCAGACGAGCCTTGAGTCTATCTTCCAGTCCATGATCTCCGAGGACGACAAACACGCGGTCACGTCTATTGCGAAGTCATTATGCAATGATTTTGTAGATGTCTTAAAGGCTGCTTGCCGTGAAGATGACTCAGTGAACTTGATATCTTGTGCTTTGGAAACAATGAACAAAACCCTTCTGGGCCAAACCTATGCCATTCGAAAGAAAGCTGGTAAGACATCAAAGCCGCACAAGCCCCATCGCTAGCTTACACCATCTCAGATTGGGATCCGACCCTAAAACCTACCGTTCAACTGCGACACTACAATCCTGTCCTCCCACGCAAGACTCTCAATGATACGAGCAGCGCTCTTGACGAGTCAAGTAAGGAGCGGCAGCCTTATATGACGCCAGATGAGTCAACGCCGACCATGCTACCTCCTCCGACTCCGCGCAAGCCGGACGTTGGCGGTGTCAAGACTCCGTGCCCGGACATCACGATAGGGCTGCATCATCACGTCATCGCTACAAAACTTGAGTCCGTGGGCGTCGTCAGGCCTCATGCCGACGAGCTCTTGAAAAGTCTTCAGTATGACAAAGCTCTCATATCTTGCCCCGGCCAATCCGCCTTGCTCCTCCGATTCCCATCACTCGTTGTTGAAGGAAAGTCGTACGCTACTGGCAGGAGCTTGTACGAGGCGCAGAACCAGGCCGCGGTTTCTGGAAGCATGATGCTTGTAATACAGCACCAGCTCTCTGAGCTTGCTGGAGGCAATTCCCCTGGCTCTCCTCTAGCCTTCTCCATTTGCAGCGAAGGTCCTGTGATGGAACTTTGGGTCCATTACAGTATCTCCGATGCAGGTGTGCGTTACTACAAAACCCACTTTCTCCAAATCTGTCACGCATCTACTTTAAATACGGTGGAGGATTTCTTCCTGGCGATTCTGCGTATTATGCGATGGGCCAAATCAGATCTTTTGGATGACATTGCCGGGAAGCTTTTGGGGTTATGGACGGCTTCTCAAGACCGCCTTACGTAACATAGGAGCTGCCATTGTCAGGGGGTGGTCAAAATTCGTAGGTCACCTTTTCCACACCAAATTTTGGCGAGGACCCTTACAAATATTACTAAAATTTAAACAACAGTGGTTGTTATTGATTTAACTTTAACCTTTGTGAATTTACCCCGTAACGGATTTTCTGTGTTTATGTGACGCCGCAGGAGACTCTCACCCTCTACGGGTACGGAAAATGCTAAATCGGCAAGCTTAAGTTTCCTTTACTTTCCACTATCTGGGGCTACTTTACACGACTGACGACCAGTCTTCATTCTTAATGTATTCTGCCATCGAGGTGCATGGGATCTCGATACCGAGCTAGAAACTTTCAGCACTGACAATGCACAAATGGGGTTGGATGGATTTACTTGTGCGGCGCTCTGCACCTCTGGATCTCCGCCCGTGTAGCCGAAATCGTCGGCATATGCAAAGGACTCTGAGATTTCATTCTTAAACTCCTCTGGTACACCCTGCCAGAACTCCTCGTCCGAAACCTGCTTGAACTCGATCTTGTAACCTAACGTATCTCCCCATGTCTTGGCCCATTCAGGGAAGCTCATAGATTCCGACGCACCCAAAAGATGCTTTCCAGGTGGAATATCGACTAAA
This sequence comes from Astrothelium subdiscretum, assembly GCA_021030935.1. Taxonomy (NCBI): domain Eukaryota; kingdom Fungi; phylum Ascomycota; class Dothideomycetes; order Trypetheliales; family Trypetheliaceae; genus Astrothelium; species Astrothelium subdiscretum. The sequence goes on from JAGFMW010000126.1 coordinate 37,501, forward strand.
GCTTTGACGAAAGGTCCCGTATCTTGATGTGGAACCACAAATGGGATCGTGGTCTCGGGAGCGAAAGTCCTTGCGAGGATAAAGCTCCCATCTGATTGCTTTTGTGGCGCTAAGGCTGGCAGGTTCTTCCAATTGGTGACGTAGTGTCCGATTTGTACAAGACTCATTCGCTCAGCCACAGCGGGAAACCGGCTTTGGATAATTCGGATAGTTTCTGCTTTGGAATCAAAATGGTATACATGCTTGTACTTGCCGCCGCTCCACTTGCTAGCGTCGCTCAGAGAAGAGTATATAAACCGTTCCAGAGTCTTGAGCACTGTTGGTGCAGAAGCGGCTTCCGCAATGTTAATGCCCTGAGCCACCTCAGTGTCGTATGCATATTCGTATATGGTACGACCTCCTGTGATCTCTTTCGATCCCATTGCATTTTGGAAAGCGAGAAAGAAGTCAGTATTGGAGAAGATCACGTTTGCATCCTCGAAAGCAGGAGAAAGCGAATGTTTATCGCTCAAGTCAGCCTTGATAAGTTCAACTCCTTCAGTCGCTAAGGCTTGGGCGACTGGACCGGACGGATTTCGCGTGATACCTCGCACCCGCCACCCAGGTAGGCGTAGGAATGTGTGGGCTACGGATGATCCCTACACTTAGTTAGCACAGTGCTTAAATACTTTGGGACATCATCTCATACTTGAGTGCCAGTAACTCCAACGACAACGATCAACTTCGCCATAGTAGCGTTGCGGGACTTTTTGTTGGACACTTGATGTTTCAGGACAGATATGGAAAGAATATGCTTTACTTTTTATATTGTAAGTCCTCTGCAGCACCAGTGTACACATCTGAACTCGAAGCTCGGAATATGATTCTTGAAGTACAAGCACCGAAGATTACCAATCAATTTGGTGCCTCCCCGGCTCTCTTCATGCCCGCTGGCTCAATCGTTTACGTACGTCATAATGATTGTCCAAGTATCGGATGTATTGTTATCCGATCTTGAGGGCAAGTTCTGCATCGGATAGTTTGAAGTTCCGGCGGTGGGTTCATCAACTTAGTAAGTGTTGGATTAGCCATTTCCTAGGCTTCTCATTGGCTAGCAATGTCGATCAATAGTGTGGTGGATCATTTGGATTATCTACCCTCACCGTCGGTCACGTGTTCACCACCTAGATATCTAGCCACCTAGCCTAGCATCTAATAAGAACATGCTTTACCCACCGACCTAATTTATCCTATTAGATAGGACATAAGTACAGGTTTTGGATATAGCCATACTAATTAGTTTGATTATTTAGATCAATAAAATTTTAAAAACTCTAGAAAGATTTTTGAGTATTTTTAGAGCGAATATATACTACTATTTCTAATATATTGCTAGAATTAAGTTGCTAAAAAAATATTATCGAGCGTTATCAAATCAAATTTTTGCTAATCAATTTCAATCTATCGATCTATCAAATAAAATAATCAAGACTCTCTAAATATTAATCGAATCGATCGATATATCTACAAATTTGACTATTTACGCGTTCAATTTATACATTAATATCAATTAAGATAGCTAGTATATTGAGTCAAACTATATTATTTAAAAAAAAGCTTATAATAATATCTAAAAAAATTGTCGAGTATATTAACACTATTCAAAATTTTTGAATCAAATATAGTTTTATAGATAATATTTTTTGAAAAAATTTCTATAATTAATTTGGTAATTACACTATTAATAATCTTCAATTAATTGACCAAATTATTTTTATAAAACTATATATTTTTTTTATATCACGCGATATTTATATTAAGCGCTAATAAAGATATTTTATTGCTTAAATATTTTATAAATATACTCAAATTAAGAATTTTTTTGAATAATCAATAAATAAAATATATATTTTATTTAATTAAACTAATATTAAATTCAAATAATTAAAAAGATTAATCGAATATAAAATATTACAATTATTAAATTAATTACAATTATTTTCGCTAAAAAAGAATTTTAATCAACTATTTTTATTTAAAAAAGATCTCGATCAATTTTTTAGTCAATCTTTTTTTAATTAATTTTTTGATCAATTTTTTTTTGATTAATCTAAAAAACCAATTATATTTACTATTACAACTACTATTTCGATTTAACAAAATATTATTATTTTCACAAAAATTTTTTTAGTAAAATATAAATATTTTGGATTTAATAATAACTATTTTAATTTTAGTTTTATTATTTTTTATAATATTTGTAATTGTCTACAAATTAATAATAATTGATACAAAGCAATATTTTTTTGTATATTAAAAAATACTATTTTAACAATATATTTTAATTATTAAATCAAAATAAATAGTATATTAGTATTAGATCAAATTATTATTATTTTTTACGTTTATTTCGAGACTATTAGTTATTATAATTATCAATTAGTTTTGTGAAATTCGATTAATCTAAAATCGATTATTAATCAAAATTCTAACAAATCAATAATAAATATTTTGAAACTATTTTATATTTGTCTATAAGAATTATATAATAGTCTTAATATACTATTACAAATATTATTTTTTTTATATTTATATTTTTTTGTTTATTATTGTTTTTTTTCTCAATTTAATATAATTTGCGTTTGTTTTTTTAAAAATATTTTTAAATTGATTTTTGATTTAAAAATTTTGTTTCACAATTACAAAAAATTATATAGCGC
>JAGFMW010000127.1:0-27597 GCA_021030935.1 Astrothelium subdiscretum
TTTATCAATTTATTGTTTCAAATTTTATTTATTGTTGTAGCGTATAATATATTAAATTTGTATCTTTTAATAAAACAAAATAAACTTTTATAGAATATAATATTTTTTAATTTTTTTCTAATACTTTTTTATTATATTTTCGATATTAATTCTAAAATATAAAATATTGTTTATAAAATTATTTAAATAAATTTTTGTTCAAATATTATCGACAATTTATATTTTATTTTTGTTATTTGTAAATTTATTAATAAAATATATATCAAAATTTTTATTTATAATATATATAAAAATTTTTTTGCTTTAATTAATATAATTTTTTATTTCTTTTAAAATAAATAATTTTTTGTAATTATTATTAGTTTTCGATATATTAAACAAAAAAAAATATAGTATATTAAACAAAAAATAATGTCAATCAAAAAAAAATAGAAATTTTGATTAGACAAAAAAAATAATAAAAAAATAATAAAAAAATTTTGTAATCAATTAATAATAAAAATTTTAGTTAAATTTATAATTTAATAAAAAACTAAAAAATAAATTCGATAGAATTTTCTATAAAATTTAGCAATCTAAAAAATAAAATAGCTATTTAAATCTATTATTTTTACTAATTAAAAACTTCACAATTAATAGTTAAAACGATAGCAAAATATCTAGCTCAAGCGTTTGCTAGAATAATTTTGATAGAATTATCAAGGCAACGCTATATTAGATAACCGGCTAATCTATTCGGGTAATCACTATATCTAATCAGATAGGCGGTCTGGATTTTGGCAGGCTCGCCATGGCTTAGGCTTCGGAGATTGCTCACCCTTTCTGTCAAGAAGCAACCAAAAAGCAAAGATTTTTTTTGCTCCTACGGAAAGCCATCTAACGTTTACTAGGGTATAATGAAATCGCTTGATTTCCGATCTCGAAAGGTGATTCGATAGACACCCCTGGCCTCAGAATGACATGATTCAAGACCATGACGCGGTTGTGTTTGACAGTAACTAAGAAGATGGCCATTGGATCACCATTATCGTCGATAGCGGTGAATGATACTGCATGACGAACCCATAGCGGCCCGAAGTCTTCAATAAGATCCACCGGTAGTATTTTCACACATTTCCGGACGAGCACATGATCAGGGCATGCAACCCGTTTTAGGTGCAGTGAGAGCTTGACCTGCCCCCTGGTTGCCTTCATGTTTCCCGTGGTGAAAGTAAGAGCCCGCTCAAACAGGTCTCGATGTGCAATGACTGACGACACAAACTCATCAACGCATTCGGGTGTGATATGTGGCATGGTAATGAAGTGCACCCAGTCTCCTTCAGGCGAAAGGTCAAATTTCTCGATCAACCACGAAGGTTGCCGTTCAATAAGAGTGATTAAAGATTCCGGGTTAAAGCGTATAATCAGCCCCGCCTTTTTTAGTTGGTTCCGCAGCCGGTAAGCGTTCGAGATGCAGTCTTCATACAACAAAGTGACATCGACAGGGCTGAAAAGCTGATGGTACAGCCATGCTTCAAAAGCAATGCGGGGATCGCTGTGGGTATCCAGCGTACACAATTCTCTGTCGGACGGGGAGTAGCAGAGTACAAGCCCAGAAACGGAAAGGCCGGCGAATTTGTGATTGCTGATGCTTATACTTTGAACGACTGGCTTGGAGGTATGACGATGACCCGGTAAACCAAGACGAATACATTCAATGTCGTAGCCAAACCGGAGGGCTCCATCAGCGTGGATGTGATCAATAACCAACCCCACATCCTCCAACGATCGCCTAAGCCCCGTCACATCATCTGATCCTCCGGTGAAAGTTGTACCAAAGTTGGCAAGGAGGATGACTTGATGAGATTGACCTCTTTGAAGAGCCATTCTCATATTAAGCTGGACTCTTGCCACAAATACTTCTGGGATCATTCGGCCCATCTCATCAGCCTCTATCTCAGTGAAGCGAGGGTATCTCTCGTTGCATGAGTTGAACCGGTCCTCGAGGATCTTCCGTACACTGTAATGTGTTGCGGTCGACATGTAGACGTGTCCATGTGGGTAGTGTTTCAAAGCAGTGAGCAGCCCTACTCGATTACCCATGGTACCGCCGGTGGTGATGCCGCCAGAAAATTCCGAAAACATCTCCTGTGGTACACCCAGTCGTCTTTTCAAGTTGCATAGCAAGTTCGCTACTTGTGCCTGGGCCCAGTCACTTGGAATAGCTGTGGTCAGCATACGTCCAATGATTGGTCCTAAGGTTGAGAGGGTTGAATGGTTTCCATGATAGCCCGCAGACGAACTAGACCTGACCTGCCATCCCCTAACCATTCGACTAAGCTCATCTTCAATCCCGTCGGAAACCATGTAAGCTCTCAGATCTATGTCGTGGCCTCCAAGCGTACTTGGCATGCAATCCATGCCAAAAAGATCCCCTAGAAGCAATCGGATGTGTGTAGTCGTCACACTGGGCTGAATAGTCATCAGAATGCGACCTACGTCCAGATTCACGAATCCCCATCTGACTTGCTGAGCTCTGCTTAGCATTGGAAGGGTGACAATGAGATCAAGTGAGCTGTTTGGAGCATCTACTCGCACACCCTTGCCCTCAAGAAACAATTGTAGTATCCGACGTAACTTTCTGCAATGAGCATAGACACGTCGGATGCCCCCTCTTCGAAAACGCCTCTCCTGCAAATCCACAAGAAGGCCATTCAGTGCATCTCGGGAACTAGAAAGGGTACTATCCTGACCTTGGACGCATTCTACGTGCCGACCAGGCCCACGTCCCAGACATCGTGGCTTCAGTGCAACAACGAAAGGCGGATCTGAGAAGTTGAGCCCTCCTGCTACAATTGTATTGGCATGCACAGCTCCCGGACACTTGTGGCTGTCGTTCAGTGTCGGCCGCAGTAGGAGGCGAGGCAATCCAAGCTGCGAACGTTGCTTTCCAGAAAGAGTCGTGAGATAATCGAATGTTCGGGAAACGTCAATATGCAAATACACATGGGCGTTGGACCTTGCTCTGTGGAGGGCGAGAAGTTCCTGGATGGCAACGACATCATCGACGCCACCCCAGTCATTCACGAGCGTTGCGGCAACAATCGCCGGGTATAACCTGTTCACTCGAGACTGCAAAATGCCGTCGAGCTCGGGAAGAAGGAAAGCTCCATTTGGCCCGTCTTTCAATCGGAAAAGTTCCAACCCAAACATGTCGGCAGCATGAAATACGCCCTCGTGTGCACCGGTGCTTGTAATCAGCAATGGAGTACAGCCTGGTCGATCTTTCTGTACTTGCTGCACCAAGGCACCAATCAGAAACTGATTGGCTTCTCCGCGATTACACACGTATCCAGCAGGGTCAGGCTCGCCGACACGCTTGCCTTTCGCCACCAAAGCGTCCAGCTCGAACGATTTTAAATGGAGGCGCCAACTTCCAGCATTCTCATATGGCAAGAATATACCATTGTTGTACCACGGCAGGCCAGCTTTTCGGGCCACAGCGGCTGTCTGCAGAAATGTTGCATCGATGTAAGGGTTGAAAGGTGGTATATTCCTTTTGCTCCAGGAACGATGCAAAGTATTTACTTGCTGTAGTACCTCATTGAGATTCTGATTCCCTTCGTCCCACTTTGCCGTTACAGGAGTTCTCAGCCAACTTGGCCGTATCGCAAAAAATTCCTTGCTGATTCTGTTGGAGCGGTCCATTGGGTCACTACAGCTATTCTGGGGGTTGGGTGATCTGTCAGTATTAGAGTAGGCAGAGTCAGAATCCACTTGTATGCTGGCCATATTCGCGGGTGTAGAGATCCGTGGCCGTAAAAAATCCTTGGCCGTACATCCAACAGAGAGAAGAGGCCAACTTTTCACCAATTCGACAAGCGAAGGTTGCTAGACCTGACTCGTTTTTAGTTAACTGGCAAGCTTTGAGACCGTGCAAGTATTAGTCAAATGGAGACAAGGTTGACGCTAGTAATAGTTGTTGAGCACCGAACTCAAAAAGTGCTGATATTTAGAGATAACGCCCAGGGGGCGCATAAACAGTGCGTAATGTATCACGAGCACTAGACGGCTTCGCCGTCCAGGCTAAAAAGCCTCATACTCTATATGTGCTTCTGTAGGGATTTTAATTAAGTGTAAGTATCTATATCGGGCAGCACTCCATAGTTGCTTGGGTGCCCGAACGGATATCGGCATTCCTGGGACTTTACAAGGATGAATTGCAAGAAAGCCAGCCTTCACCAAAGTACAGCTGAAATGAACTCGCTTACTCGTCAACAAATAGTTTGAAAACTATGTGTACTTCCTTTTCACTCTCACCTGGGTTTAGCTATCCCATTAAAAGACACAATTAATCACTTCTGAGCCTTTAGCTACTGAGCTTTCACCCCTTCCCAACACACTCATCTGGCCCTTTTCTAGTGAGAACCTGCAGTTTTAACCTTGGACAAAGGGGCCTAAAAGGTGACATAAGGACCATCCGTAAGTGAGTGTCAAAGTACAGCTGGAACGTACCTAGAGTAGGGTGTACCAGTAATCCAGGGGTAAAGGCATCTACAAAATGCTGCTTAGCCCATCCATATATGTCGTCAAAATCGTGACATTCCTCAACGGTATCTCCACCGGGAATTAACATTGGTCTGTCAACCCCTTCTCTCCACCTGAAGCCTGTTACAGACACAGAGCCACGGCATTTTAGCAAATCGACAAGGTACTGGAAACAATGATCTACAATTGTTAGCGTGCCTACCACGAGCTACGATGTTCAATCATACCCGCATGCGACGTCTGTGCCTTGAACTCCGCTTGTGTCATATTGGGAAAATAATAATCCCGATGCGCCCATTGTCGTATGCGCTTCTGGAAGTAGATTTAGTACGCTTGCTTTTGGAAATACTGACGATGGTGCAAAGTACCATGCAGTGAAGATCATGAAAGACACCTAGCTGTGCCAAGCTCTGACCTGTCCTATCTTGGAGTGGAATCGACGTCAGGTTAATTTTGCGCGCATCGTCATCTGAAATTGCGAAACTCCCATCTGTCGAGCAGTAAGTAAACTAATACAGTAAACGGGAAATTGAATACCGATAGTTCACTTACACTTGAGGAGATCATCCCAGGCTTCATCATTCTCAGGTGTTGGCTCGCCAGTGAGAATGGCTGAGCGAGGCAGACCTCCCTGATCAAAAGCGACAGTTGTATAATGCACTGCACTTCTCGCGGGGGCTAAAAAGAAAATTTCATTTTAGAAATTCTCATTGAAAAGCATGTTCAATAAAATGAAAGATGTGCTTACAATATACGAATAGTTGATCTTGCGTCTTTGTGTTCTGGCGGACAAGAATCCACAGCGTGACTGTATAGACGACGACAAGGCCAAAGTGAAGAGCTATAGAGACCAAAAGCCTCTTCCGTGCTCTTTGAGCGGCGGAGTAATCAACTATCTGCTCAGTATGCTCTTTCAGAAACGACTCGGAGACATCGTGATCATCATATGCTGCATCGGACACTGCCGAGTAACCATTTATAAATCTGTAGAAGCTATGCAGAAACATCGTGGAAGATTCAAGACTGAGGCTTGAGCTCTCGACGTCTTTGTAGCGGTAAAGATTGAAAAGGGGATTGAGAGATGTTGCTTCAGACAGTTTCTCCCATCTTGTTGCTGAATTAAAAAATGGAACATAGCTCGCCTGACCTCATAGCAGCGTGAGAATCCTTGACTGCTGCTGATTGCGTTATATTGGGCTGAAATTTTTGACGCCTATCTTGGAAGCCCAATCCAATCTCATAAGAGCTGAGAGACTTGTGAGTGTGGACTTACCCTTGCTGAAGTTAGAATGTGACTCAGTTATCACGCAACAAAGGCTTGGCAACCAGACAGATTGCAAGGTTCGGGTGATCTATGCAGGTTCATTTGGAGTTGGTGGTATGTATTCACCGCAAGAAACTTCGCTTAGAGTACGGTAGTACTCTAATGCACACTAAATAACTTACATCTTAATGCTTCCATGTCTATCATGCTCTATATGCATGCAAAAATCATTCAGGTCAATCGAAACATGAGAATTACTAGATTATCATGAGATCATGAGATCAGAAGATTAGAAGATTAGAAGATCAGAAGATCAGAAGATTTGAACGGAAAGATTTGCGCGTGTCGGATGATGATAACGGCTTTCAGGAGACAATCAATACTCTTTGCCACAGAGCCTAAGACATGATTTGAATAATACGTCTGAGTACCATGCATCAAACGCCAGGGGACTACCTGATTGGAAAAGTCTCCAGAGCTTCGTTAGTAGCGAATGACCCGTGGTCTGATCAAAGACTTGGCTTGCTTTCCTTGCTTTGCGTTGAAGCCAGTGGCTTCTCTGGTCAAGTGGTCAACTTGACCCTGTTTTTTTCAACTACTAGAGTGCCCCTCAGAGCAATCCATCTGGATTTAGAATCTGACACCGCGGAGATACAAAACAAAAAACGAAGCCAATTGATGAGAACGGGAATCATACCAGCTATGCCAAACACCTCAGCCTCCCCATCGTACCCACATTGTACAAGAGCATATTGCATCAAGAGACTTTAAGCACCAATTGGAAAGTATTCAAAGCCGAGGAAAACCTTATCACAACCTTGGCATTATTATAGAAACCAGTTTCGGAACGAACGATTATCGCTTCGTTGCTATGGCTACGATCAGCACTGTAATCTTCGATCTTGAGGGCGAAAGACATACGCCAACAGTGTTTCACAGAAAGAGTTTTTTCGAACCCTATAATACCACCAATTATAATGAACCGATTAATGCCACTTTTTTCAGCCGGCCAGACGGGAGCAGGGACCCCCGTCAACAGTGGCATTACCAATTATAAATACCTTGACATTTTCCTATCTCCACTTGGCTTCAGCAGTAATCAGCGACATCTGAAAGATATCTTATAAACACATCGCGACTCTCAGAACTTGATACGTCGAATATCACAACCAACATGAAGCTCTTTGTTTTCTTGTCCTTGGTTCCACTCTTCTTCCAAGGTGCCTTGGGTGCCCCATTCCAGGCCGATCAGGCTGAAGCTCATGAGTGGACTGGCGTTCCTGCTAAGCGAGACCAAGCTGAGGCCCACGAGTGGACTGGGGACCAGGCTGAGGCTCATGAATGGACTGGCGTCCCTGCTAAGCGAGACCAAGCTGAGGCTCACGAGTGGACTGGGGACCAGGCTGAGGCTCATGAATGGACTGGCGTCCCTGCTAAGCGAGACCAAGCTGAGGCTCACGAGTGGACTGGGGACCAGGCTGAGGCTCATGAATGGCGAGACCAAGCTGAAGCCCATGAGTGGACTGGCCGTCTTGATAAGCGTGACCAGGCTGAGGCTCATGAGTGGACCGGCAGCCCTGCCAAAAGAGATCAAGCTGAGGCTCATGAGTGGACCGGCAAACCTGCTAAAAGAGACCAGGCTGAGGCTCACGAGTGGACTGGCAAATCTGCTAAGAGAGACCAAGCTGAGGCTCACGAATGGACCGGTTAAACCAGGGATGAACCCTGTATGTCTTGGGCATTCTTCAAGCACAATTCCAGTATAATTACTGATTCATGAGACAGGATCCGATTGGCGACATGCAGCTCCAGGGGTAGATTTATTGCGATTGCTGTTGTCTGGGGGACGATTTGAGGGGGTGACGAGAATGGAGAGTGGAGGACCTACCATGACATTCGCTTCTGATCATTCGTTAATCCCTCTTCCTTGCTCATGAATTGGTCAATCATTTTTGCTTTTGAAACCTTATGACTGCCCGCACATGTATTCGAGAATCGCCGATATGATTGATGTTGTGAAGGTGAACTTTCATTTCCCTAGAAATTCGAAATTGAGGCAGAAACAGATTTTCACTTTCAAGAATCTATTCAATATCTCGAGACTGTCATTCAAAGTAGTTATCGTAAACTGAAACAGAGATTCTCCAGCAAGTATCACCGAACGAATCCACCGTGACTCTAATATGACAGGGTGTCGAAGGGCAAGCGAATGCTACGCAGGAGGTCCATCCACGGCATGCATGCCTTCAGGCGTCGTCATCACTTCGTGCACGGTCCTACCTCATGCGTGCATCTTCTTAGGTATGGAGTACTACGTACACCAAATTAGTTAATGTTCGACCCTATTATCTCAACAAACATAAGCTTGAAGAATATGTGGAAATAGCTAAAAGTAGAGACATCGTTGGAGTTTAATATTGATAGATTAAACCAGAAAAATCTTTACTATAATAGGGCTGAAAATGGGCGCCGTCGAGGGATAGCAAGGGCTGTCAGGGTCACACTGACTTCCAGGATGGAAACACGAGAACCAAACAACATCCAAGTATCAGATAGGCTGCGGATGCGGCGAGCGATACCGAGGTTAAAGAATCTTAAATAATACCTTTTCAGAACTGAAGAGGCATTTGCTGGTCGCAAGCTTCTCTTCAATAAGTACAGCCCACTTCCACCCAATCTCCAGCCTTTGCCAACCATAGAAGCTCTTACATCGTAAGTGTTCCTGACTTTGTTTGGTTATCAGTCAATATGTCAACACATGCGTGTCCAGATGGATTGTACAGTTGTCAAAGGAAGATGGGGCAAAGGAGAAAGGGAGTTCCATTAATTCAGTCGTGCAAGTCTCTCTATGTCGTCATCGTCCAGCTCCAACCGGTTTCAGGTCGGCAAAAATTAAGAGCATATCGACACTGGCGATTCGCATTCATCGTGGGCGCACGTCACCCATAGTCTACTTGAGAAAACCATCGATGGCCACCTCTACATATCTACATCGCTTGCGTAAGGGTTTGGGCAGACTCGGGGTTGTGCGAGCCTCTTACAGAAGTGAACACACATACCCACTGGACGCATTGACGCAATATGTCTCTGATCGTTTGAATGCCGTTGCAGAGTTGCAGAGCTGAATTCGCTGTCTCAAATATCTTCAATCATTTTATTGCCCATTATTCAGCCATTCGGCTCCCCAGCGCATTGAACGGTTCGCCTAAGATAAGTGGTATTGTACATTTTAAGCGAAGACCCCGACTGAGGATGCTACATGTCCCCTCAGCTCTCATCTTGGCTTCATACTCTGCCATGTTATTAATACCCTTTGGCATGCCAAGTGGTGTCAACCTTTGTTCATCCATCAGCTTGTCCCTCGTCTGCATGGCCTTCTTCCACGAGTTTCGCGAAAGCATGCGCTGGTGCCAGGCATTCACATTTGGAAACTCCTTCAAGGGCTCCGTTCCAGGGGCTCCGTTCCAGGGGCTCCGTTCCAGGGACTCCTACTGCATGATCCACTCTGGCGTTCCATGGAAGAAAGGCAAGGTCGGCAAAGGTGCATTTGTTACCAACGAGCCAAGACTTCCCTTCGAGACTTTTCTCTAGCACACCAAGAATGCGTCTGATCTGATCGTTGTAACGCTCTTGGGCAGATGGAGGCTTCTCTGGGTGCAAGAAGTTGAACCTGATGGAGAAAATTTAACACCTGGATAGCTTGGGGACTTATGTGCAACCTACCAACCGGCCTGAGCAAAGTAAGGACCCTGTCCGCTCATTTGAAACATCAGCCATTGATTTAACAACGCTCTATCTTGCATAGACTCGAGAGTCAACTTCTTCTCCGGATCATATTGCTCGACAAGATACTGGATGATGGCCCCTGATTCCCAAAGTGTGAGCTCGGTGTTGGGATCGACCAATGCTATTAATTTGTTAGTCATTATTTGTCTTCAGCAAGATACCAATATCATTTATGAATCGTGTAACAGACCCGGCGCTCGACCATTCGGATTGACGTTGATGAATGGTTGCTTCTTGATGTCTTCGAAGCGTATGGACTTGATCTCACAAGGTACCTGCAGCTCCTCAAGTACAACGACCACCTGGTGTTGTAGTGCGTCAGATCCAAATATGCATCGATTTATTCATCGAAACTTTTACCTTCCATGGATTTGGGCCCGGAGCTACGCACAAGCACAATTGTTAGCATCGACTCAGGGGCCGCACGATCCGGAGAAATGAGCTTTACGGACTTACGAGTCATCAAGACTACGATGGGCTTCATCATCGCATTCAATCAGTTCAAGAAGACAGCACGTAGCAAAGGTGAATGAGGCTTAGAATGCAATAATCGGCTTTTGACTGATATCCAATTACAGATATTACCGACGACCCTGTTTCTTAGCTGAACGACTTTGTTTAGTATAGTGGCCGCATCATGCGTCTTGCATGAGGTGCATGTCGTTGACGCCCGACCTTAGGGGTGAGTCGAGGTATTGTGCCTCCACGGGGCACTATTCTAAAAGCTTTCCGAATTTGACACTCGGGCTAACAACAAGTAAACAACCACAATTCGCTCTCGTTTTGTTAAAATTTGATGCTTAAACGAGTCAATTTAAACAGAAGATAGAGACACAGAATTTGGTTGAGACGAAAGGGGGTTATAGATATTTGTTTGTTGTTGGTCTGACTAAAGTGTCAATTTTGGACGGTTTTTAGCGCCCGATCACCGAATAATGGCAACTAGATTACTCTCATACAGCTCGGGTTCGGACGAGATCCAATTCTCCAAGATCTTCGGTAAAGAGAGCTTAGCTTTCTGTGCGGCTCAAAAATGATCTTGTCTATGACCCCGAAATGCTCCGTTTCACCAATGATCCTTACTTGGACTGGGCCAGGGTAGCTTCGGATTCGCCTTCAGCTGTGCACTACATCTCTCACCGGTCTCTGCTCAAACATCCCTAACCCAACCACGTTCGAAACCTTGACATCTTGTTCGTCAAGGCTTGACTGTCTGCCAGCACTCAACATCCAAGAAGTGGAGCTACGCTTAGGCGCAAGTCTCCTATATACGGTTCAGCTCCAACCTACAAGACATCTGGCCGAACTCTATTCCCAAGTTTCCCTCATTGCAGCGCATCATTCATTTGAAATAATTCTGTGCATGGATAAATGAACAGGGTTTAATGCACCACAGATCTCGGCGGACGCATACCTCCATCCATGAACTTGAAATCGTACTTGTCAAGTACTTAACAAGGATGATTTTAGCTACGGTGGTGGCCAGAAAGCGCCCCGCGCACGTCCATATTCCTGCACCCCATCGATACTCGTCACCACAGACGTTTTTGAATGGCATGGAGATGTGATCCTTGAAATCAGTATTGTATGCTCGCAACTCATCATAACTTGCTGAGTCCTTCGTGAAGGACGGATCCATGGATCGGTACTAACTGGAAACGCAAACAAACTGGCCTCTCCGGAGATGCACACCGTTCGAGAGAGTATAGTCTCCTAGTAGGACACGGCTCAAATTTGTCCAACTGCCGGGTGGAATTCTTGCTGACTCTTTCATCGCCGAGCCTAACATGTATGACGTGTAGGCTGTGGAAGGCAGCGTAGTCCCAACGCCCATCAATCTCAGCATGCTTAACCTGCATCTTGCTTCTCACTTGGTCAAGAAAATCTGGATTGGCGACCGGATCGAGAATGCTACTGACAATGAAGTTTGCAGAGATGTATGTACAACGCTTCCGGATTCCGGGTGTGACGCCTGCCTATCCCTCTCTTTGAATATTATCTAGGAGTGCCTGTGTATCTAGGCAGTCCTGATTCCATTCGTGCGAATTTTTGAGACTGGATGGCTCGTACATGAATTTCCCCCTTTTTTTCCCAGTCTTTCTCCCCTCTCTCTTTTTCTATTGTTTACTGCTGCAGAGAGCATTGCTGCAAAGAGTAAAGAGCAGGGAGCGGAGAATATCTCTACAGCATGGAAAAAAAAACGTCGAAAAGGAGTTAGATAACGATCAGGATTTAAGATCCGATAGATCCGAAGGTCTGAGGGATTAGCTTTCAATTTAGAGAGGGGGGACGTGGGGGCACGGGGGCTGGGCAGGGGTCGCACCCGAAATTCTGAATCAGTGTACAGAGTATTAGTCGTTCTTCTTCCACCACGCCATATCCTCGTCCGGTCACCACTCGTGCTTTCCTACTCAAAATACGAGCTACCGCTGCTTTGTCGTGCGCCACCCGTTTCCCGAAGTGATGGCGGCAAAAGATCAGAATGTGAATTCCGAGAAAGAATTTGCGCCCTTATCTTCTCTCGAGGGACAAGAAGCTCGCAATGAAGGTCTTCCAACGGACCCAGAGGACACTTTAGCTCAACATCCATCTGGTCTAAGACTTGGCTTCATAATTACATCTGTCGCGATGGCTGTTTTCCTGACTGGTATAGACCAGGTGAATAGACACGCCTGCATGCTTCGTCCCCGTATCGTCCCAATTCTGATTCCGTCCCTAACACCAAGATAGACGATTGTCGCTACTGCCATCCCCAAGATTACGGATGAGTTTCACGGCCTCGCACAGGTCTCTTGGTACGGCGCCGCATATTTCCTTACGCTTGGTAGCTTCCGGCCATTCTGGGGCAAAGTCTGCAAATACTTTCCCTTAAAGCCGACGTTCATCTTTACCATCTTCCTGTTCGAGATCGGCAGTCTCATCTGCGGCATTGCGCCTAATTCCATCGCTTTCATCGTTGGTCGCGCTCTCTCCGGCGTAGGCGGCGCGGGAATCGCAACTGGGGGTACGACCATCATTGCTTTTAGCGCTCCGCCCAAGAAGCGACCGATCCTCATGGGTCTTCTTGGCGGATCTTATGCCTTGGCTGCTGTTGCGGGTCCGCTAATCGGTGGTGTTTTCTCGGATCAAGTGACCTGGCGCTGGTGCTTTTATGTTAATCTGCCAATCGGAGGGGTTGTTGCAGGCCTCACTCTGGTATTCTTCAGACTCGATACAGCGGCTAAAACCATCAAAGCCAGCTGGAAAGAGACAATTCTACAGATGGATGCGGTTGGAATCGCGTTAACTATGTCAGGAATGGCCTGCTTCATCCTAGCGCTCCAATATGGAGGAACAACCTACGCCTGGAAGAGTAGCCAAGTAATCGGACTGCTCATTGGATTTGGCCTTATCATGATTATCTTAGGGGCTTGGGAAGTCTATCAGGGCGAATATGCTATCCTACCATGGAGATTGATGAGGCAGCGCGCACTCTGGGCGCCCTGCATCTTCCAATTCATTTTTGCAGGCGCGTATTTCCTGATCCTTTACTATCTCCCCATCTATTTCCAAAGTATTCTAGGAGTAAGCCCAATCAAGTCTGGTGTGGACAACCTACCCCTGGTCATCGCTGTCGGCATCTTCATGCTTACCGGTGGGGTCGCCGTGGCCGCTACCGGTCATGCGACACCCTCCATGGCGGCTGGTGCAGCTCTTACATGCGTGTCAGCCGGCTTGTTCTACTCCATGAACATTAATACCCCTTCTGCCAATTGGATTGGCTATCAGATTCTTGCTGGGACCGCCATTGCTTTCCCGTACATGAATTGTCTCAATATTGCTCAGGCGAATGCAGATGACAAAGACATCGCCAGCGTTAGTTCTATCATTCAATGTGGGTGACTCTTGCCGCCACGGTGTATATCACGGGAACTAAATAATTACACAGTTTTTCAAACACTCGGAGGATCCTTCAGCATCTCTGCCGCTCAATCAGCCTTCGTCAACCGATTGATTGGTGCTTTAGCAACCGCAGCTCCTGAAGTAGATCCAGCGCTGGTGATCGGGACTGGTGCAGCAGAGCTTCGAACTGTATTCTCAGCCAGTGAACTTCCCGGCATCATTTTCGCCTATAATGATGGAATCAAGGCTGCTTTTGCAGTTTCCATCGGCATGGCAGGATTTGCTGTGGTCACAAGCCTTTTCTGTCCGTGGTCGAAACTTCCGACTCATGGGAAGAAAAAGGATGATACGGATCATAATGCAGCATAGAGGCTTCACGATGGTGATACAAGCAATTTAATCTGTCTTGTAGCATAAACCACCAAGCTACCACAGATCCCCTTAGAACCAGCAGTGCCTTTGACCTTGTTTTGCACTGGCTGGGTTGCGCTTGCAGCTCGCCTTTGAAGGGCTAGAAGAGCCAGCATACCTGAAAAGGGAGTCGGAGAACTTGCAGCAGGCGGTGAGAGCTGCCGAGAAATATTCTTGGCTCTACGTCCAACGCTCTTCTCAGTTCGTGCGAGCCGACGTATCAGCATTGAAAGAACTTTGCAAAGAGCTTCAAATAAATCCATTTCAGAGGTTCTACAAGTAAGCTGTTCCGATTTCATTTGAGAAGGCGAAGAATGCTAGATTTCGACCAGAAGTGGTAGGTTTTCTGTGGATTTTGGATGCGCAAGCAATTGGATTTTGAAGGGATATAACTCGGGTTCAAGACCAACAGGCATCTCTATACCTTCATAACCCTCCTCGTCACCCACCCCAGAAGTCTGCGCAGCAAAATATCTCTTCGGTTGAATGAAAGTATGAGTTGAAGACACGAATCCTGATCCCAGTCTCGACTACAAGGCATTAGTCTTTAATGTACCCATGCAATGGAAAATGGGCATAATACATTGTACCCCAATGCCAAGAGCTATAATAATTTGCATTAGATGCCCTCGAAGGGTTCTGGATCTTCCTCACGCTTGATGCCCTCGAAGGGCTCTGGATCTTCCTCACGCTTGATGCCTTCGAAGGGCTCTGGATCTTCCTCACGCTTGATGCCTTCGAAGGGCTCCGGGTCTTCCTCGCGCTTAATGCCTTCGAAGGGCTCCGGGTTCTCCTCACGCTTGATGCCTTCGAAGGGCTCTGGGCCTTCCTCGCGCTTGATACCCTCGAAGGGCTCTGGATTCTCTTCCCGCTTGATACCCGCGAAGGGCTCCACCACTTTGCGCTTGATGCCTTCGAAAGGCTCTACTTCTTTGACGGGGATTGCCGCAGCTAGCGTATTTCCGATCCATAACACGCCCACAAGGGCAGTGAGAGATACGTGCATGATTGGGACAGGAACTTTGTGTGTTGCTCCTTATAGAGTTTATAAGGGGTGCAATGTTCTGAAAAGCAACAATCTAGAGTGACCAGGAGTTCAAGGGAGGCGGTTCCTTGGATACATTTGAAAGGGAGGGTAGCCATCTTAATAGAATTGGCCATCGCAATAGCCCACTAATGCCGCCCCCGCCGAAAGCGACCCCTCGCATCCGTGTCAAGGATCTACCTTTACGCAACCCCGGACTCTGGATCAATAGCTTGTTGTTTGCTGCATGCATCTCAACGAATCGTTACCTAACGACTGCACGTTGATGAGTAGCCGTACGGTGAATGGGATTCGTCTGCTATTGCGGCACAAGAGCGGCACACGAGCGGCACACGAGCGGTGTACTACTTGACTGCCTATGTGCTCGCGAACAGATAGTGTCGTTTTGACATTGTCAAGATACTTGAAATACAAGCCAGCATCTTAGAGAATTGGGTACTGCAGCTATGCCACGTCAATGAGCAGGTTATCTTTCTACGGATTTGGCTACAAGCAACGATCCGCACATCGGGTGGCCTTACTGCAGTGGAGGCCGACATACAAAAAGCTTGATATACCGGAGATGGACAATCTCCATCGGTTCACACCCGATTGAACCCAATAAGAGGTAAGCTTACAATTGGACCTGCAGTGCCTTGTACAATGGAGTCGCAGTAGCGTAAGTTAGGTAAGAACCTACAGCAGCCTGCGACATATAGATTTCAAATCACATTCCATGCAGTATTGCTCCATTCCTTGCCCTGTGTGAAGGAATTAGTTAGAGTTGAGATGGAGTTAGATCTAGAAGCAGAGAGAAGCTATATACACAGATCCGTGGCTTCCGAATAGAGCTTTGTTGACCCTCAAGGTCCCAGCACCTTCCAATCTAATGTGGTTCAGTAACACTCTCCGCACCTATGCTATCACCTAATTTTCTTCTTTTATGATGGCACTTAAAAGCCTTGGAAAACTCAAAATCGACGAGATCGCGTTTGGTACCTGTCTACATGGCAGGGCCAATCGGATTATCGCGCCATCCGTGACCTGGGTAGCCTGTAATTCACTAAAATCTCACACTCTCGTACATAGAGTCGGATCGGCTTCTTAAAGGCCTTAAAAAGTTAAGATGATCATCTGCTGGCCTTTTATTCGTCTACGTCTAACGCTAGCGTCGCGTACTGCATATTCGAGCCCAGACGTATCTCCTGATCACCAAGTGCATATGCAAATCCACTGTCTTTGTGACTCGGGTTGGAGCTTTTCGCTTCTGCATTTCCCAACCAAATAGGGAAAATGAAGTCCACAACCGGTGGAACCCCTCTTTTTTCGTAGAATCCTTCACATCTGTCTGGCATATAGCGGTGTAGAATCTATGGATTGTGCAGCCTTGAACGTTGACATTTTTCCCTTGCCCAACACCTTCTCTCGCCTTTGAACATCTTCGTCAGTTGTTGAGAGAAAGGGTCACTTAACGAAAACTCTCACAAGATGACAGATAGAGCAGAATACTTACCTGTGAATGGCATACCTCTGAATGCTGATGACACCGCCCAGTCGTTGCTTTCCCAAGACGAGAAAGATTATGTCTTTGGAGGAAGACGATCTGCTAAAAGGCGCTATGCCTTTGCCTTGAAAGGAATTCTCGTGCTGTCAGTTTTAGTTGTATACACGGTCTTGGCAATCCTTCTGGGACGTTGGATCTGGTCTCCCGCCTTTACTTCTTCCAACAACAAAGGACTCAATGGCATGACCAAGCCAGAGAATCACGGAGGAAGCATTGGTTCCACATGCCAGTCGGAAGAAGAGGCGTACCACCGCCAACACACCATCGAGGGGAGCCATCGCGATCCTTACAAGGACCCGAATGCCGAGTTCTTACATGTAAATCCATGCGGAAACAGCGCTGCCGAGGCAAGAGCACGAGGTTGTCGTTACGGCTTGCTATATGGTGCGTGGCTACCAGAAGAGTGCTATGATGAAGAGACCGAAGAGAACTTCAAGAACCACACGAACTGGAGGTTTTGGCTGCAACCAAATCGCACAGAAGAGCTTAGCTGGGACGATGCGGCGAAGGGAGAGCACGATTACGTACTTGTTGAATGGGAGTGTAAGTAACCTAAACGTTTCAGTAGCTTTCTAGCTCGAACAATCGCTGTGATATACTGTAAGTCCTAGCTCACGTCTTACAGACCACCAGCGTCACTGCGCTGAGATGAATCGGAGACTTTTCACCGCCGTATCGAGGAGAGGCTTGCACACAATTGACTCGTACTTGTCGCAATGGACACATACCGATCACTGTGCTCATGCTGCCATGGTACAACGGCCGTATCATGAGCTAGGGGCCATTCTGTACCGCAAATTCCCCGACTGTGGGCTGATTCGCTGGAAGAACTGAGCAATAGAGTACAACTTTGGTGTGGATATCTTTTTCTCGAAAGTGGGAACGGCCACCTTTATTATCTGAAATAGTTGGACTTACGCTAGGTTAAAAGATTTTCCTAAGTCCCAGCTCAACTTTGGCTATATTCCTGCTTAGGCTCCTCAGCCAATCAGCCTCCACACGGATTTGCCCAAGCTGGCTTAGGCTGACTTGGGCGATACTCAGGTGTGCTTAGAGCCTTGCCAATCCCAGTTCTGAAACCTCAGCGTCGTTAGTCAAGCATGTCGATCCTGTAGCCTTAGAAAGAAGCAAGAGTGTGTAATCAGGTACGCAGACTTTGTTGTAGGCTATGGTCACAGCTTAGCCATATGTAGCCCTTAGTAGAAAGATGTTTGGCTTTTCGATAGTAGCTATGCCCAATCGGCTAATACGACGGCTGGTAGTAGCTAGCGTAGCTACCTAAAAGTTAGCTAATCCAGTTAGGTATTGACTTTGTCTAAACCCCCCGAGTTCTTGTAGCTCTTGGAGTTAAGTCACAAGATAACCTGTTTGCTTAATAGCTGGCTATATTTCGCAATTCTCATTCTATTGCCCAAAAGCCAGCCCTTACCCATTTGCCCTTCAAAAGATTGCTGGGACAGGTATGCTGAAATGAATTTAAAGCAACCCTTATGACGAAAACGGTGAGCAATCTCCTCAGCAACCTCCTGAATCTACCATTCTCGGACGTCGGAGCTAGGATCCTCTTACCCCATTTGGTATAGCTAAATACCAAACCAGGCTGGACCGATCCTCTTTGAAGGCTCTGCTGAAGGCTCTGCTGAACGTTCAGCCGGATAGACGTTTGGCGGCGCTCAGCATAAATAGCTGCCTCACCCTCTAGCTAGATAGTTTCTGCAGAAAATTCGACCCAGCTGATTCAGCATTTCTGTCAGGAGTGGTTCGGCGACGAGGCAATCTAAAAAGGAATGTCTAGGGATAAAGATGTCCTGGGATAGGAGTAGTCCTGGGCAAAGTTGTCCTAGAACAAGAGTGGTTCTAGAATAAAGTGCCCTAGCACGGGCAACCTCCTCAGATTTATTGAGCGATTGTTCCTATTACCTAATCTGCGAGTCGGCCGTTTCGTAGGGCCGGCTTGAGCATGTTGCCCCGGGCTAAGCAACAGCCGAGCCGGCGACGTGGGGCTACGCCGTCTCAACTTTAATTTCGGTTGCAACTTCTCACACAGCCTGCAGGGTCTTGACAATGCAGTTTGAGAGGAGTTTGTGCGGTCAATTCTGGCTCTCCTTATTCAGGAGCTCTCGTCATTTCCCACCATATCCTCACCACCGTCAGCCAGCCATTACTTTGTTTCCCTTGTTTGACTTGCTGATTCGAAGATTTTCAGCAGAGGGAACACGCCTATTCAAAGGACAGGAGTCCTTTTGCCTATTTCTTCATTTAGCCTCTGACACTCCTCTTCATGATTTGCTACATATACGTAGGCCAAATGCACAGTCTCTTGTGGATAAGAGGTCTAAGTCATTAGAGTCTGTATTGACGATACCTAGTTCTTAAAACTCCGTGATGCCTGTCCCTGCTCCCAAGATTACCGCAATGAAACATTAGTTGCGGGGTTGACAGGCCTTTTGCCTCGCGGAAAAATTTATATCTACATCGCAAAAATATTATCCTTGTCCTTCATTCCTACCTCTCTACCCGCTATATTAGCCAGGTTGAAACAATCCTAAGTCCTATTTGCACACGGAGTATATATCGAACAGACGAGTTATAATGGCTGTGAAGATCGGAGAATTTCACTCCGGTAATGTTCTTCTGATTGGGCTGGATATAGATTGATCCTCTAATTCTAATGGAGCTCGATGCACATATTTCTCCTCGTCGCTTCGTCTCATTACTCTCAACACCTCCCAAGCGCTCCGACTCCTTTGCTCTTTATCGCATTCTCTCTGTCTTCGCTCCATCAAGCAGACATTTTGGGACTTTGACCTCTTTCTCTTCTGGTTATCGAAGTTTCATATTTCCTGTATCGGTTTCGCGAACATGAAGTCTCTCTTGCTTACCATACTTCCTGTGGTGTCTGGTTCCGTGGTTCCTCGTCAAAGCTATTTCAGCTTTGGGAACTATTTCTCGACCGGCCCAGTTGCCACCAATTCATGGATCCGGCAGGCCACCACGACGCTCGTCCTGCCGGCTCTCAACAGTCCCCACAATGGAAATCTCGGCTTATGGCCAGGCATGGGCACCAAGTTTGACTCGGGAGCAGATGGCCAACTCGTCCAGGGCCTTGCCATCTCCACTGTTGGTGGCGGGTGAGCTCAGATTATCATACGAGTCCTCCGGCTTCAACATTAACATAAACAGATCTCCTTGTAATTTCGCCGCGTCCGATGTCAAGTGGTGCGCCGTTGCAAGCACGTATGATGGTATAGTTCTCTTCCCCTTCTCTCTTTTTCTTGAGCGCTTACAGTTCTCCCTCGACTCTAGGAAACCAACATGACGGTACTCCGTACAGGGCAAACCCGGGCGATCACGTCACGTACGACTGTAAGTTCTGCTGAAAACTACCGTTAGGATACTCCATTGCATTGCTTACGCCTCAGCAGATAAGTATAATGATGCCACCGCCCAATTCGACCAGACGGTCTCAGTAAATGGCGTTAAAGTATCGACGCTATCCACAAGTACGATGCTTTACTCAGACTTCGGTATATTTGCTGACTTTTCACAGCGAGCGGCCATGGCGCAGGCTGGGGCACAGGTGAGTTGGATTGACCAAGCATCCTTGTTTAGAGTCCATCCGCTAATCATCTTGTACAATAGCAATGGAGTGCCAGCAGGCAGAATGCGGAACCGTCCCAGAGCATCACTACCTCAACACGACGTTAATTATGAACACCGCTGATCCAAATTACGCGAATACCCTCTCGCTCAACCACGCTACGGGCAGTTTGGTTACCGCGGATGGTGGCAAGACCTGGACCGTGGCTGACATCACCATCCAGCAGTATACCTATACTTAAACAGGCTCGAGCGAGAATGCAAAGGCTTGGGGGATGTACAAACTTCTCTTCTTGAAATCGTTTCTTAAGGCACCTTTGTTAGGAAGTTGTGCAAAGTCCTTCGTAACAGGGCTGTATATAGCAGGAAATCACACAAATACTATCTTTGAGTCTTTGACTATCTGAAGTGCTCCTGCCTGAAGTCAACCCAAGCCAAATCGTTGTCGTGTCTAGTGAGATATTAAACGCGAACTTGACGTTCATTCCTTAATCTTATCCTTGCCACATTTTTGCTGTGCGTCTTTCTCCGGCTTCTTCGCTCTCTCTCCTTCGACCCGCACTATCTCCCTCCTACTCCTTTATCTGCGTCGAGCAGCGCGTTCCTACAATATGCTAATCCACCTGACCTCGTTCTACGCCTCCATTGCAGCCTAATTCCTTATTTCCATTCTGTTGTCGAAGGTGAAAATGACAACGTTTTTTACTTAGATAGGTTAGACGTACACTAGGCTAAAGGTAATAATCCAAGCCACCGGCTTGATATTAGCTCAATTCACGCTTAGGACGGATTAGCCTCTACTTAGATAGTCATCGGACCCCCGGTCAAATTCTCGCCTCCTTTGAATCGACAAAACAGATGGCAGAAAACGTCAAAATACACAGTGCGACGATGCCCACCAGTCCGGAAGCAAAAGCCTTCTGCATTACTACTCCATTCCTTGGGTTTACGCCAAACACGTCAACTTCAGGTGCCCAGAGACCGACTGCGAGAAGATTAAGTATTTAGTATCAGACGTCAACATAGATGAGGAAGCGTGCTGCGCCGCAACGGTGAACTTGCTTTTACGTGGGAGCGTTAGTGTACAGCAGGACAGTGAGCCTGCACAGCCATCATCTTAGACTCAAACACTGGAGGCAGCAGCATCCCACATCTTCCACAAGTTATTACAGTTAAAGCTTTCGAAGATATCGTCTTGACTCTGCCATTTCTTTGAAGATGTCTCCAAGTCGATCATCAGTCATCCCACACATCCACTTACTATGCATGAATAAAGAATTCACCGAGGCTTTCAAGGCTGCCGCATTGCAGCTTGAACTGCCCTCGGCGGCGCAAATCACACACCACAACACGTTTCTCAGCGGTCTTGACTCAGACGTCAAGTTTGACTGCATAGTCTCGCCGGCAAACTCGTATGCTCTCCTTGATGGCGGCTTCGACGACGCCATCTCACGAGCATTCTCTCCGGCCGACGACTACTACGCCCTGACCAGATATGCACAAATGGAGCTCTACAAGCAATTCCGAGGCTTCGCGCCACCCGGGACTTGCACGCTAATTCCACTTCCGAAGGAGTACGTAGAACGATCTAGGACTGGCAATCGCTGGAACTGCAAATGGCTTGCGCTATGTCCGACAATGAGACTGCCAGAAAACGTGGACTGGAATCGTGAAGTTGTGTACAATTGCGTATGGAGCCTTCTGTGCGCTATCGATCGGCACAATCGGAGCACGAGGGATTCTGGTAATTCTGGGCCAGGAGAAGCGGTGATTAGTTCGATGTTGATGACACCTCTCGCTACAGGTGTAGGAAAAGTCAGCGCGAAAAAGTGGGCTTCTCAGACTGTGCTTGCACTCAAACATTATATTGATGCTGTGGAAAACCCTGCGCAATGGAGTTCGCTTAGTTGGGTTCAGGTTACGAAATTTACTGACGAAGTAGGCAAGACTCATGAGATGTGACAAAACGCAACACACTTCCGAATAAATAAGTGCACGGCTTATCTTGGAAATTGAATCTTATACCATAATAAAATACCTGGGTTGTCAAAAGCCATGGCACACCCGGATATATCCTTTCTCATCAAACAGTCCGGAATTGACACTCGAGCCATCAACAAATAAGCACCACCTGCGCACCCACAACCTGCTTTTGTCTCGACCAAACTAGTAGTTTCACGTATTAATATTGGCTCATTTAGCCGTTATGTCTACGAATAGTCTACATGTATGATTATTTTGTGAGCGTGAATGATGGTGTTTATTTGTTGTTTGCCCGTGTGTCAATTTCGGACTGTTTTGCGCCTAGAGCTTGGACCCTGTACCTGAATAACGCATCAGAAAAATTTTCAATCAATAATAACCTTTTTTTAAAGACCCTTGATCCAAAACCTATCTAACAAAAGTTTAGACAAAACTCTTCGCTTTTGTATTCAAAAAAGCTGCTTTCCAATAGCCCTATTTTCGGGGGAGAAGATACAACTTGAAGGTTTACCCCTCTCTCATAGAACGCATGTCTAGGCACGTGCGCGACAGCATCATAAGCAGGGTGGCAGCAGCAGCAGCAGCAGCAGGTCAGAATTAGCAGAAGCAACAGTAGCAGGTCAGCAGAAACGGCAGGGCAGAAAGCAGGGCAAAAAGTAGGTCAATGCCCTAACGAATACCCTATCGAACACCTTACTGACAGGTCTAGCAGCAAGCTCAGCAGCAGTCTCAGCAGCAGTCTCAGCGGCAGGCCCAGCAGCAGGCCAAGCAGAATGTCAATACTCTGCCGAACGCCCTATCGAACGCCCTATCGAACGCCCAACTAGCAGGCCAGAAAGCAGCAGGAATAGCAGAACAGAAGGCAATAGAAACAACCAAACCAGAAAGCAGCAGAAGCAGCAGAGCAGAAGGCAGCGGAGAAATCAGCGCAGAAAGCAAGGCAAAAAGCAAGGCAAAAAGGAAGACAGGTCAACATTCCAAAGACGCCTGGGGTGCTAGGCGGCCGTTCAATTTATGTTGTTAGAGGAATGCGTGGACAAGTCAACAAATCGACAGGCGTCTGCGCAATAACCTGGTGCGTCAAACATTCTGCGGAGTTTCGCCGATGAGACTCAGTAAGCCGGCTCAGAAGTAGATGATCGCCCTGTCTGCTCTCTCGCACTTGATGTTCTAGGTATCGTAGCCCGAAGAATGGCGCATTGTGGTATCTAACAGAAACAGAATGCGCATTGTCTTAGGGTACGCTGACCCAGGGAGATGGGAATTGGACTTATTTCTGGTGAAGCTAGTCAGTACCTTGTCAATAGGA
Organism: Astrothelium subdiscretum; assembly: GCA_021030935.1. Lineage (NCBI taxonomy): Eukaryota > Fungi > Ascomycota > Dothideomycetes > Trypetheliales > Trypetheliaceae > Astrothelium > Astrothelium subdiscretum. Next base: position 23,351 of record JAGFMW010000127.1, read on the forward strand.
CATTTAAGTTTCTTCATTGAAAGCTTTACAATTTCCCGTAGCTCGATGATATTCACAGCTTCGGGTCACTTAATCTTCCGGTCCAAACCGGTCTATTCTTATTATACATTTTCATCCTTCTTCTAATCTCTTCATGCGATTCCAGCGGCAACAGATTGCTCGGAGGCCCCAAGTCACATCTCGCGCAATCTGGCATCAACCATCTTACTGAACTTGACTGGAGCTCTTTCCCCGAAGCATAGTTCAAGCATGCATTTGCCCAAAGCCCGAAAGCATGCTTGGCTTGTGGTAAATTGGCCGTGATTATCGGAAACTCATGTAGCATACCCTCGTACTCATTCCAATCGACCGCAACGCCTGATCTCGCTGCTTGCGCCGCAATGACCCGATTACCGTCTATGCCTCGTTCCTCGCAGCCACAGAGAAAAAACATGGATGGCGCGCCAGTCCAATCCCGTACTGCAGCCGGGGTGATGAGCTCATGGTCTAAAGTCGCAGCACGGCAATATGTGTGCTCCCGTGGTGGATTAGAGGGCCAGATATTATCCGTTGGAAAGCAAGGTTGACATGCTGGCTGTAAAACGGAGACGAAATCATTGGCACCATTTGTGTGCCAAGAAGGTAGGGAGTCACATAGATCGCACCAGCCACTGCAGTCAGTAACGCCACCGGGAAGAGGGAGTGCTACCTGACGGCCATGAAATAGAATATCCGAATTGGAGAGCTTTTGAAATTCTAGGAGAAATTTTGTCAGTGCGAAGCAAAGGTTGGCGCCTGAGCTATTACCAGCGAGAATGACTCGCTTCGGCGAAACAGGTGAGTAAGGGGCGTCGGGGGGAGGATGAAGAAGATTGGCATAGGCGATAAGGGCGTCGAGTATTGGTGCTGGAAAGGTGTTCTGAGGTACTAGGCGGTATTTGATTGATGCGATGCGGGATTTTGTCATTCGAGCTAGACGGGCAGATGCAGCTCGATATTGGGAGGGATGGCCAGAACTGGAGAGCTTTTAGCAAACCCTTCCAGGATATTTCAGGGTATCCTTGTAAGACGCACTAGAGACCTCCTCCATGAATGTACAAGATTGTAATGTCATTCTCGCATTCACCTTCCAGTGCTTTGAGCTTGTCGATTTCTGGTAGTTGAGGCTCGGGAGCGTCGCTGGCTACCCCGTGGCGGGGGCCAATGAATTCCACACCAACATCAAGTATTGAAGTCTGCTCAGGCGGTGTAATCATGTGATGGTCTTCTTTCAGCTGCTCAATTACTTGATATAATGCGTCGCGAATAGAAGACTCAGACGGCGCCGCAAAGGCAGTTCTGCCAATCCACACAGGTCCCCGGCCAGGCTTGTCGAGGGATGATTTCCGTTGTGTCTCAGAAATGGGCACCCACGTGTTGGCTCCGAAACTTCCAGCAATAGCTCTCACAAGCTTTTTCTGCTCTTCGACTGTTGCCATGGCCAGGTCTAGCTGGGGGAACAAGCTGCATCGAAGAGTGCGAAATGACAGAAGCTTGCCGCAAGCTTTTGTACACCAAGAAAAGCATGCGGGGCTTCCTATTGTAGTAAGGTGAAAATGTGTACCTAGAGCAAATGCAATCAATCGGCTTCGTTGTCAGTAGGGCAGCGGCATGCCTCGGTCTTATCGCTCACAATGCGCTGGCGTACTAAATGTATGAATATCTAGGTAGGTACATATCTCAACTTATGAACGCTTAAGATATAAATGTATTCACGTACTCCACTGCTTTTGCGCTTCTACCTGCCCCATACTTATTTAGGTTGCCCCTTTCCGTCTCCTTAGAAATGACGTAATCACCCCTCGGATAGAGTCTTCCCCCTCGGCCAGAAATCCTCCAGTGCTACAATTATCTCCTGAATAAGGCCAACTATGAAGCGCGCAATGAAGCTCCAGATGCCCTGGCTTGCCTGGCTTGCCTGGCGAATTGCTAGCTCGTTGCCATACACTACCTCTTCTTCTCCTGCAACTGATCCACCCATTATACTTTGCGCCACTTTCGCACCAGCGCTGAATCCATCCTCATGGAAGCCATATCCCATCCAAGCACCAGCAAAATACATATGCGACACACCATTAATGAGATGAAGTCTCTTTGAAGCCAACACGCTATTTGATGTAATGACAGGATGGTGGTATATGTGTGTGCTTTGAACTGCGCGCGGAGAGTGGATGGGATTCATACTAACGAGTATATGACCTGGACTATCCCGTTCGCCGCGTTTAGGAATCTGCTGCAGTCTGTTCATATCGAATGTGATCGATATCTTCCCAGGGCTGCGAGTAAATTGGCGTGGTGGACTTTTTTCATGAGAAAAACTCTGTGTCGCGTACAAGTTCTGCGCAACCTGCAAATGTGGCGTTTCCAAGAGATAATTCCAAGCTGCTCGAGCAAGAGGTCTCTTTGGAAGCAGCTTTAACAAAATCAGCAAAATTATCGGACAATCCGCTTCGTAGAACATCTTACCGTTTCGTCTGAATGCAAAACGCAAACATTTCGACTTGTGTGGAACTCGCCCAGGATTTCACGCTCATCTTTCGTTGCACCATCGCCAAGAAGATTAAGGGCTTGGTTAGCATGCACAGCTAGAACAACGTCATCGAAGCGATATTGCGATCCACCGTCAAGTCTCAAGCAAATTTCGGAATCTGCAAGACGAACCACAGATTGTGCATGAGAGGAAAAGTGAATATGCTGATTTGGCTTGAGTGTTGCTTCGAACGCTTCTATGTACGTTTGCGAACCATGCTTGAATGTTCTCCAAAATGGCGCCTTTTTCCATGCTTCTGTAAGTTGATGGTGTTGCCTAATCTTTGATGAGCCTCAAAAAATGGGAGCGATTCTAATTTAGTTCTGGACTCACATAAAATTTATGAGAAAAGAAGCTGGGAAATTTACTGTAAAATCATCAGGATCGGTACGCCATGGAGCAGCTACCATGGGAACAATATAGTAGTCTCTGAATTGCGTCGAATAGGAATGACGGTCGAGGTAATCACCAATGGATTCCAACTTTCCATTTTGGTCGCATTGCGCTTGAGCTGAACCTGGCTCTGAGAGAATATCTGTTGCGAACAAGCTGAAGCGTAAAATATCAAAGATTAAACGCCAGAACCATGGTCTGAATAGATTGGACCACTTCCCGATAAAATTGTAAATCCCGGTACCTGCCCATTCGAATCTACCGTCATCTCCGGATACACTCAAAGACATGTCAGTCGGGATCGTGTCAACCCCTAGCGAGTTGAGAAACGCATTAAATCTTGCTGTCAAGGTCAGTCAGATACCTTCATACTTGCACATCTCGATCTTATGTTCTTGATACCTCGGTCCTCACCTACGGTATGTTTGCTGGTCAAACGTAATAAATCCAGTATCAACCCAAGCTACTCTCCCATTCCCAATTTCGCGGTCCTTGCATGCCCACCTAGTCGGGATTCGCTGTCGAACAGATGCACATCGTAACCTGCATTTCTGAGCCCCCACATGCAGGAAATACCCGAGATCCCTCCACCGATGATGGCTATACGCTTCTTTGGTCGCGAAAAAGACCTGGATACCATGATTTGTGCCGCAAAATATGACTGAAATTAGTTTCATATAACCAATACGCTTAATGGTGTAGGTTTCGTTCTCATTTATAGGTGAAATGACTATGGACGGCAAATGAGAAAAGGCAAACCACACACTTACCAATAGATATGGAGAGAACTTACATTTCAGATTTGTCGACTGATCCCCGGAATAGCACTATCTATTCTACAAACACTTTCAATTGGAGGGCCGCTTGAACGCATGATTGTTGCTTATTTACTGCAACGCGCGCGGTTTTGGTCGCAACTAGGTTGGTCTGTTGGATTTGTACCTGATTTCCTCAATACGTCCAGGGGTCGCAATGATGGATGGGGGTATCCACGAATCGGATTAATCCGCATTATCCATAAATATCCACGATATCCAAGATTATCCATGTATGCATTATTCCCTTTTGAGATTCAATCTCAAATCGAGAAAAATCTTCTTTATCTCTTTAATTTCAGAGCAAATTCAAATTTTTGAATTTATTGCGTTAGCTAGATAGATTATTTAATAAAGTAGTTGGTAAAGTATTTGGTAGGGTATTTAATAAAGTATTTGGCAAATTATCTAGCAGAGCACCTAGCAGAGCACCTGACAGAGCACCTAGCAGAGCACCTAGCAGAGCACCTAGCAGAGCACCTGACAGAGCA